>JACEEU010000710.1:3226532-3309032 GCA_016630915.1 Callionymus lyra
CCGTACCGTGCCGTACCATACCATACCATACCATACCATACCGTGCCGTACCGTGCCATGCCATACCATACCGTGCCGTACCGTGCCGTGCCGTGCCATACCATACCATACCATACCATACCGTACCGTGCCGTGCCGTGCCGTACCATACAATACCATACCATACCATACCGTACCGTTCTGCCACCGTGCCCATACCATACCATACCATACCATACCATACCGTACCGTACCGTACCGTACCATACCATACCATACCATACCATACCATACTATACAATGTGACACAATATAATACGATACAATACGGTACGATACGATACGATACGATACGATACGATACGATACTATACGATACGATACGATACGATACCATACCATACCATACCATACCATACCATACCATACTATACAATGTGATACAATATAATACGATACAATACGATAAAATGCAAGACGATGCAAGACAATATGATGCGATACAATATCATAAGAAACACACATTATTAATTTATTATTATATTCAGAGACTTCAGAAAAAAAAATGACAACATCTTCAGAAGAATAACAAACACTCAGTTAATAAATAAAACAAAATGAATTAAGACTGAACATTTAGATACTGAAATGTCACTGACACTAAAACACATAAGAAGGTTCAGAAGCGGAACTTTAAAAAAGACGGGATTATAATCCATCGACCACCTCGAGAATGACTTTATTATTCCATAAATAAACATCTCATCTTCTCGTGGATCCACAGATGAAGTCACTCGTCACGTCTCGGGGTAACGAGTGACTTTTCACTCAGCGATGTTGTTCCTGCAGACGACTTTTACTGCCGCGTCTGAAGCAAGAATAGATGAATGAAGCTGAGGGAAATGAAGAATGAAGACTTGGACCCGGAGCAAAACATGTGTCCCTTTCTAGTGACCACACGGACTTCCTCTTTACGACCTTCGTGACCAGTGCTCAGCACACACACACACACACACACACACACACACACACACACACACACACACACACACACACACACACACACACACACACACACAACCATCATCGTTTTGTTTCATCATGTTATGCTGATTTTTTCTTCTTCATTTTAATTCTACTAATGTGTTAAATCTACTTTAAATCCACCTCTTGTCACCGGGATTCTATCGTAGTGCAGGTCGAGCTGAGCCAGAGGGCAAAACTCTTGATTTACGACTCAATAAAAGGTGAAAAGGGAAGTTCCGGGCCTCTTCTCTCGTACTGCTGCCCCCGCGACACGACCTCCCTCCAACGTAAGACTGAGTTTAAAAGTTAATTCTGACTCGTTGTCCTGATGTGATTCTCACTTGTTGACCTCTTTAACCTCGTGTTTGCTTCCACAAGCTCGTTTCTGGAAAAAAAAACAAAAAAAAAAACTTTCCTCCCTGATTCTGATTTGGTCTCTAATTAACTCATTAGTGGGTTTTTGTCTCCCCCTGCCGGTTCTCACGGGAACTCGACCTCGTCACAGCAGTGATTTAAGACATGATGAAATATTATGAAATATTACAAGAGTATTAAAGAGCCGCCCAGTTTAACACCGCTTTTATTTTTGTGTGTGTAGCTGTTTGAGTGTGTGTGTGTGTATGCGTGTGTGTGTGTGTGAGTTGCCCATGAGCCCGGACAGGAAGTGGCGGTGGCTGGTTTGAGGTCAGTGGCAGGAAAGAATAGTAACTGTTGCTGTGACTACGGCTGCTCACAGTTCAGGATCTGGTTTTTCCTGACGCACTACAGCCTGAAACCGCATCCATTTGTCAGCCGTTCATCTGCTCATCCACTCGTCCATCTATTTATTCGTCCGGCACATCATCTGTCGTGCGACACAACAACACAGTGGAATTCAAAGAAAATACCTCTGCAGTGCAAACGCGGCCCCACCCTTGTCTTTAAACATTAAACGACGCCACCACAGGAACTAAAAGACCGTGTTGCTGCTGTTTACTGGACCGGGCCCCGAACCACATCTCCCTCGCTCACGTCCAGAACCTTCTTATCAGGACCAGTTATCAGGACCTTGAACGTCTGCTCCATCTGACTCATGCACTTTAGATTTTTTCCCAAAGTTCCATCATTAAACTGCACTAAGAGTATATAGTTGTTTAATGTTGACTCATCATGAAGAATAAACAACACTTTTACTGATGCATGTCATCAGACTCACAACACAGTCATTAACACTATTTTAAACACAACACAGACTTTTTGTGTGTGCGGTGACGACAGCAGAGAATAGAATGAATGAAATAGATATAAATAAAATAGAATTAAATTAATAAAATGTTACATTAAAGTGGGTCTAGGAAATTGAATAATGAATTAGTCTATTTAATTGATTTTTAATAAAAATAAAATAAAATAAATTAAATGTAATTAAAATACATTTAAAATACATTTAAATAAAATTAATTAAAATTAAATAAAATGTAATGGAATTAAATAAAATGTAATTAAATTAAATTAAATTATAAGCCACTAATTAACCCTTGTGTTGTCTCAGGGTCAAAGGTCAACGACCTCCACCACTGCATATGTATTTATGGAAGCCAGGGAGGTTGTTGACCTTTGACCCAAGGGTTAATCATTTTATCACTATGGAACACATTATTCTCTACAGTCCTCCAAATAAAAACATATATTTAAAATAGGTTTAAAGAGCTGTAAATAGTCACTGATATGCGTCTTATTTTAGCTTTTATCAGTCACAACTATTAACATTTAAACCTATTATTTAGTAGTTTAAGTCAGGAATATGAGTCTGATTTTAATATTGTCTTTTCATTCTTTTAGGCCCAACTTATCTTAATTATGGGTGTTTGTTCCTACTTTGTGTCATGTCTCTTAATGCTGACAGTAAACATCTCTGTCCATCATCTTGTCTCAAACTGACATCTTTACAGGTAAAATTATCAACAGGTGACTAAAAATCTACTCTGATTCTTGGTCAACCATCCTGCACTTAGCTTAAAATAAAAATACTTTGGTCAAATTTTGGCCCCCAGGTTTGAAATGTGTGACCAATTGTGTAACTTTGTGTTGAAGGGAACTGCTATCTTTCTGTAACTGGTTTCATCGTTGTTAGTACATTTTTATATATTATTTTCTTTAATGATAAATAACATGTAATGAAACCCCCAATTTGACGGCGACATAAAGTGGAGTTGTTGCAAACATTTTGTGTTTTTCAGGTCAGGTCACTCCCCAAAAAGAGGCTAGAATTTGAGGGGTAACAGAGGACATGTGGCCACCCTAAATATAAGTTCTGGAAGAACAAAATGTGATTAAAATTCATATATATTTGTGTCTATCTTGGTCAGTTGACTCTTTTGAAAAACACAGAAACAAAGTATTCCAAGCAAAGGACAATTTATGTTTATCTAGTTTGATATGTTGAAATAAGTGTTAAACTTTTCTGAGATTTATTTGACATTGATGTGGACGAGCAGATGTCATGAATGACCTCCTGCCAATTACAGCCAAAGTCTTTATTAAATAAACTCTGTAGCTGTTTTTGTTATCTTTTGTTTCGCTTAAATATGGAAAACAGTTCAATCAACGATCACTAATAATGAAATAAATGTTGTACTGTTGGCAAAATAAACTACTAACTGGATAATTAGCGGTTGGGATTAACTTATTTATTTTTAAGTAAAATGAATTCCTAAAATATTTCTTATTAATGTTCAGTATTTCTCTATGTTTTTAAAAGAAAATATATTTTTGCTGTGATTCATTTCCGACGGGGTGCCTTGATGGTCGTGCGCATGCGCGGGGAGCAGCTGACCGCAGCAGTCACGTGACGATGGCGGACCCAGAGAGTCGCGAACAAGTCGCTGTGATCGGTAACACCGACATCACGTCCACGGAGACGGAGAACAACCTCGTCAACACGGTAGCGCCTTGTTTTTCTTCTGCGGGAATTTAAACGATTTTTTTACGTTTTGAAAAATAAAACTTTGTCGTTTGAAAACTTTTCCCCTCAAACAGGCCTGAAGCTAGTGAAGCTAACAGCTAACAAACTTACTCTCCTCCTTCATTTATGTTGACTTTTATACGAGGGAACTAGTTAAAATAAGTTTTAAACATAAGTGTCGATGCAAGTTATTTTTGTTTTAAATCATTTGACGTTGACAGGAACTTATTGATCGCTGTCTTGTAAACTTTGCTTATGTTAGCATGTTAGCTAGCTGTGGCTAGCTCAGTGAAAAGTTTTGTTTACATTCTCATCTGTCTTGTCCTTCCTTCACTGTATGGACTGATCAATAATATCCTCGTCCCTGCAAACACAAACTGCTTATTTAGATCGTCTTAGACTCACAATCTAGCAGAATATTCTCTACACATTAATTTCTGATCCTCTTGTTTATTCTCATCTCATGTGACATCAAGTGAATGTTTACTCTCTCGAACTGTGATGTTTGTGTGTAGATGGTGGAGGAGGACACATGTGAGATGAAGGCTCTGGAGATCAATGTGGCTGAAGCTGAGAAGAGGACTGGGAAGAACACTGTCAACATGCAGGAGACGTACACGGTCTACCTCATAGAGAGGAGGTAAGAAACAACATACTGCACACAAGTTACTTCTGTTCAATTATCAACAAGTTTACTTGTTGTTTATCAGTTCAGTTAAACACATTCACAGAAGACTAATGTATAAAAGGCTTTAGTAAGACAAGACAAGATCTTACAGTGATTCATTTATCAATAACTTATAAATTATATATTTAATTCTTCAAAGATGATTGAAAAGTACAGACCAGTGTGATTATATTGTGTAGATCTTTGAAACCATGATTCAAACTATAAGATCAAAATGAATCAATATACTTCCCTTTTCACCTTTTATTGAGTCATAAATCAAGAGTTTTGCCCTCTGGCTCAGCTCGACCTGCACTACAACAGAATCCCTGTGACTGAAGGTGTGGATTTAAATCAATTTCTTCTTTAAATGGATTAAACATACTTCACTCATTATTTTTGATGTATTCAAATTGACTTGTGTATTAGGAAAACCATGTGTTAAAGACTTTGGCAGTTAATTCTGTGTATATATATATATATATATATATATACAAACACAATTTAAAATTCACAGCACGTCTACAGAAGAATAAAACTTATATTTATTGTAAACTGTAGCTCAGAACATCAACATACACTCGTTGAACTCTTTTATTTTTTCAAACAAACAGTAAATGATTTTGAGTCTGTTGTCATCAGTGTTGCCACACATTATATATTAGAATCAGAAACTTTTATTCCCAGTGTTGTAAATACAATACAGGATTTGTTGTGGAGTCAGTACAGAATGAAAAAAGATAACAGAACCAGGAACAAAGGGCAGCCGTTCTGTGGCGCCTTATCAACTCATTTGCATTTTTATTTGACTTGATGTGACGTTAAAACTCTCCACATTATTTAAACTCTCTGCGATGTCGTCAACTATACTGAGGACTTGAAAGATGTCATGCATTTTATTAAAAAAGGACTCAAAATTCTTGCTACTAAATAATTCTTAACAACTTTACCTCTTTTGAGTTTTGGAAATGTTGAGTATTCTTGATATAAAAACCCAAGAAATATTCCTTTTTCTTCTCTAGAGCTCCAAATAAACTTTGCTCAGACAATCGTCCATCAAACATCTCACTCTGAGACTATTTCAGGTCCGGCTTATTACTCCGATAACAGAAGTAAAACGTACAAAGTGTCAGTTATTGTATGATATCTCTGAAGGCCGGCGGAAAGTGTCCCAGACGGGGTCACACCTGCGGCCCCCGACTCTCTCTGGAGACGCTACAGTGAGTTCGAGCTGCTGAGAACGTACCTCCTCGCCGTCTACCCCTACGTCGTCATCCCTCCGCTGCCGGAGAAGAGGGTAGGATTCACACCGTTGACATTCGGCTTTATCTGCTCACACTGTTGTGTCTCGCAGGCGGAGTTCGTGTGGCACAAACTCTCCGCAGACAACCTTGACCCAGACTTCGTGGAGCGGAGGAGAGTCGGTTTGGAAAACTTCCTCCTGCGCGTCATGTCTCACCCCGTCCTCGCCAAAGACCAGCTTTTTTACCATTTTCTCACAACGGTAACAGACTTTGATAAACACAAGGTTGCAATGTTTTCAACACGATACAACCAGCCTTTTTTCCCGTGTATCTCTGTCGCTATGGCAACCATATTTTTAAGATTCTGTTTCCCTTATTTTCCTCCTGCAGGAGAAGAGCTGGAAAGATGCAGTTTTGGAAACAGGTTTTCAAGATAAGGTAGAAAAAACTTGCAAATGTCCAGCAAATCAAACATTTACTTTCATTTTGATTGACGTGTTGTTTAAAATCCAGGTGGACCCCAGACTTAAATCATTGAGTGCCAGTTTCAGAGTCAAGAACCCGGACAAGTAGGTGTCGTTGAACTCTGTATGTCTTCTGCTTTATTTTTTTAATGTTTCTTTTTCTTTTTAAGGAGATTTACAGCAATGAAACAATACAGTGATGATCTGAACAGCGTCATTTCTCAGCTACTGCGGGTGCGAGCGGTGAGGAAGCTTTTCTGACTTCGAAGATGAAAGAATGTTCATTTAATTAGTTAATTTTGTTGATGAATCAAAATCTTCTGAAGCGCCTGTCAGTCTTTTGATTCATGTTCCTCTGGCGCCCTCTGTTGAACGATCGTAAGAATGCACCATTTGTGGAAAGTGAACAACTACAACCTACGTCTTTGTTTATTTTTAATTCTCTCAAAAACATGCATTTATCCAAATATTTATTCAGATTGTTCATCCTTTTGTTCTCATTTCTCCAGAGAGTGGCAGACAGACTTTATGGAGTTTATAAAGTCCATGGAAACTACGGCCGAGTGTTCAGGTTTGTTTCTTATACTCGTTTTTAATTCTATAATTAAATTAATTTTTAAGATGACGTTAGTAGTTGAATTAAATATACTCACATTAATATAAGCATCTGTCAAACAGGTTAGAATAAAACTAAAATGATCAAATAAATCTAAAATAAAAGTTAAATTCTTATCTTAAACACTGATGTTGTTACAGGTCACTATAGCAACATGAACTTTCATCTACTTTGATCTTATCCTACCATACTACGGAGTGTACATGCTGTGTATTGTAGTAGTGATGAAGTCAGGTGTGTTTCAGTGAGTGGAGCGCGATAGAGAAGGAGATGGGCGACGGGCTCCAGAGCGCAGGACACCACATGGACACGTGAGTGACACGTTAAGCTCATGTGTTTCAACATGTTTTGACTCTGCGGTCGTTCTCAGGTTCGCAGCATCGATCGACGACATCCTGGAGGAGGAGGAGCACTACGCCGACCAACTGAAGGAATACCTCTTCTACACCGACGCCGTCAGGTGTGTGTGTTTGATAACGTTTTACTACGGTCACAGCAGGAGGCCGTCTGGTTCTGCTCAAGGTTTCTGCGTGTTGTTTTTCCTCGTCACTGTCGCTCATTGTGATCAGATGTTTCTAATGATTTGACACTTTAAATAAAGTTGAATTCAATCGACCAGTTCGACTTGTTGGAGACGAAAAAGAAGACGCAACACGTGTGTTGAAACAAGATTGTTGTGTGTTTGCTGTGAAGGTCGGTGTGCAGGAAACATGAACTGATCCAGTACGAGCTGGAGTTGGCGGCTCAGGACCTCGTCTACAAGAAGCAGCAGAAGGAAGAGCTGGTCACTGGGGTACGACACACACACACACACACACACACAAACAAACACACACACACACACAAACATACACTTATATGCACACAGATAAAGAAACGTACACACAAAACTATGTATACAAACAAACAAATGAACACACAAATACACAAAGATTTGCACAACAAATGTATACACAGATTAAATTACATCAACTTTATTATAAACGTATAAATAAAAAAAAAAGGAAGGTACTCAAAAATAATATTCACACAGATAAACAAATGTATACACAGATAAACAAATATTCACATAAATAACAAATACTCACGAATAAACACACACAAAAAAACAAACAAATAACAAATGTACACACAGATAAACAAATGTATACACAAAAAACAAATATACACACAGATAAACAAATATATACATGAATAAACAATAGTTACATAAATAACAAATACTAACGAATAAACACATTCAAATAAATAAACAAACACACAAAAACAAATATACACAGATAAACAAATGTACCCAGAAATAAACAAACGTAAGGAAATAATTTGCATTTATATAGCACTTTACACACAGATAAACAAACGTACACACAGATAAACAAATATATACATGAATAACAAATACTCACGAATAAACACATTCAAATAAACAAACAAACACACAAAAACAAATATACGCAGATAAACAAATGTACCCAGAAATAAACAAACGTAAGTAAATCATTTGTATTTATATAGCGCTTTACACACAGATAAACAAACGTACAGACAGATAAACAAATATACACATAGATAAACGTACTGTATATACACACAAATAAACGCATGTACACACAGATAAACACATGTACACGCAGATAAACACATGTACACACAGATAAAAACATGTATGTTTCTATTTACAATACATTATCAATACATTTTACGATCAATGCTCTTGACTTTCTCGTCTGTCTTTGTCTCCCCCTGCTGGCTCATAAAAACATTTCACACTGTGTCTACAAAGACGGAACATTTGCTGAGTCACCTTCTGTCCACATTATTATTGTTGACTCATGAAAATGGACTCCTTTTATTTAGTAAAACGTCTTTTCAACTCAAATGGTCTTTTCAAGCGTAAGTGGTTACCATGACGATCTGAGTTGTGATGTGGCTCTTGAATCCCACACACACACACACACACACACACACACACACACACACCAAGATTATAGCAACACATTTGTACTCGTGTGTGTGTGTGCGACAGTTACGAGACTCCAGGACGTCCTGACGCTGCCATTAAACCTTCTTCACGGCGTGTCAAGTTTTAACGTGGAGTGTGTGTGTGTGTGTGTGTGTGTGTGTGTGTGTGTGTGTGTGCAGACCATGCGCGTCTTCTCCCTGAAGGGAATGACCAGTAAGCTGTTCGGCCAGGAGACCCCGGAGCAGAGGGAGATCAGGTTGGCGGCTCTTGAGCAGAGCATCCAGGAGGGAGAGGAGGCGCTGAAGCAGAAGAACAGAGAGAGCACGTAAGAACGACACAAACCTCCTCTTGTGATTGTTATTATACTATCGTTATTGTTATTATCATTATTATTATTTTTATTATTAGTATTATTACTATTATTCTTACTATTACTATTACTATTGGTTATTATCATTGTTGTTATTATTATCATTATTATCATTGTTATTGTAAATGTTATTGCTATCGTTATTGTTATTATTATTATGATTATTTTTATTATTAGTATTATTACTATTATTCTTACTATTACTATTACTATGTTATTATCATTATTATAAGTATATTACTATTATTCTTACTATTACTATTACTATTGTTATTATCATTGTTGTTATTATTATCATTATTATCATTGTTATTGTAATTTTTATTGCTATCGTTATTGTTATTATTATTATGATTATTTTTATTATTAGTATTATTACTATTATTCTTACTATTACTATTACTATTGTTATTATCATTGTTGTTATTATTATCATTGTTATTGTAATTGTTATTACTATCGTTATTGTTATTATCATTATTGTTATTTTTATTATTAGTATTATTACTATTATTCTTACTATTTCTATTACTATTGTTATTATCATTGTTGTTATTATTATCATTATTATCATTGTTATTGTCATTTTTATTGCTATCGTTATTGTTATTATTATTATGATTATTTTTATTGTTGTAGTTATTTTTACTATTGTTATTATCATTATTGTTATTGTAATTGTTATTTTTAGTATTAGTATTATTACTATTATTCTTACTATTACTATTGTTATTATCATTGTTATTATTATCATTTTTTTTTTTTTTTTTTTTTTTTTTTTTTTTTTTTTTTTTTTTTTTTTTTTTTTGCCGTTACCCCGTTTCCTCAAAATATGTAATGGTTAAATTTAACATTTCCTACAAATGTTTTAATGTTTTTATTTTATCATTAAATACATTTTTGGAATCATTTAATTCTATGATTTCTATATTTTAAAGGGTTTCATTTGTGATTTGATTTTTCTTTTTTTCAAAATGAATGATTTATTTGTATGTGTGTGTATATATATATATATATATATATATATATATATATAATTTATTATTTGTAGACTTTTTAATTCAATAAATAATGTTGATATAATGGTGTCACCAGACATTACCAACAGAGCACCGAGCTACTGGATCCAACTTTCAGCCAATCATGTGTCGCCCACAAGGTCACGTGACAATAAAGTTTTACCTTACCTTACCTTACCTGACTGTTCAAACAGGTAGCATTTTTGTGTTGAATTTAAAAGACGACAAATCAATTGTTTTTAATTTAGTACGTTTGTTTATGAATGATTTGAAACGATTCCAATTATTTAAACGAAAAACAAATTCAACCTTTCAATTTAGAAATTAAAAAAATTAAAAAATCTTTATTAAATGCTCAAAATTCAACAACATTTCAATAAAAAAAAAGGAAAGTTTAGACATTTGAATAGTTCAATATTCGAATGACATTGAAATACATCCATAATAATCTCAGACAAGTTAAAGCTTGAAATGATCTAAGTGTTCTGGACTCGTTCACCTCCACCTGTCGCTGCTTCTGAGGGACCCGAACCGAACGTTTGTTCCCACAGAGCGTTCCTGCAGACGGCCTGGGAGGACGTGGATCGCTTCAAGGAGCAGAAGGACGCGGATCTACGTGAAGCTCTCATCAGTTACGCCATCATGCAGATCAGCATGTGCAAGAAGGTTTGTGTGCGTCGACATCCTACACGTGTGCGTTTGTTCACAACAAACATCAGGGATTCCAACCCAGAAGGTCGTCGGGTTCAACCGTCGGCGCCTCAAGTTCTTCATCCTAGTGACCGGTTTAAGAAGTTCATCTTTCCATTTAGCATTTGAACAAAACGTTCCTCAAAATAAACTGATATTTAAACCCAGAAAAGATGTTGCCTCTCGTCCTCAGTCAGCACTTCTGTAAAGAGGTCAAACCAGAAAGACGAGATCCTGGTCGACCACGAGGGTCAAAACAAAGACGACCTTTTGCTGTTTCTGAGGGAAAGACGTCGAACGCATCTCGATTTTTGACCCTCGTGTTATCTCGGGGTCAAGGTGACCCGGAGGCCCCAAAACAAATGCGTTTGTGGTATCCCTTGTGTTGTCAACATAAGGGATACCTAAAGCACATTTGTTTTCATGCCTCCGGGTCATCTTGACCCTGAGATAACACAAGGGGTAAGATGGGGGAAAAAAACCTTTAAAATAACATAAAATTTGAAGAAAATTGCCAAAACTGATAGTGAATCAACCACAAAAATAGAACGAAATAGTCGTGAACAGTTTCTTTAAAAACACGAGAAGTAAAAAAACGGTGCATGAACGTTTCAACTCTCAACTGTCGTGATCATCAAAGCAATAATGAAATAATCTCAAAGTAAACATGTGACTCTGACAAACACACGAGTCGTTTTAAATTTCTGACTATTCTTTACAAAATAAAATGTTTAATGAATCTCATTTCAATTGTCGTTAATAGTAACGTTTTATACCAAAATAATTATTTCGCGCCAACAAGTCAGTGATGACCTCCCACCACCAGATGGCGATGCTTAGTGGGTGTCAAACGCTGATCTGCTCGGCGTGACAAGATCAAGTGCTGTGTCTCAAATCGCATACTTGCGTACTCAAAGTTAGTATTGTTAGTGCATAAGTACATCTCAGTTCTTAGTATGCAAAATGTAGTTAGTGCTCCATACACACTAGATTGACACTAAAACGCCCACAAAACTGAGTAAGGATCGATGGACACTTTCTACACTAAACGGCTCCATCCTCATATATATATATATATATATATATATATATATATATATATTTATACTTGCAGGTGTATTTTTTAGCAACAGTATGAGGATGACACGTCTTCTGTGCTGAATATTTAGCCAATATTTCGTTTCTCATATTTTTACTTTATTTCTTCTTCCAAACTTGCAAAACGTGCTGTCAGCAGGTGGCGCTAGTGTTCCTACAGCTGGTTGAAATCATCCTTAAATAGTAGTAGAAGAAGAAGCTGTCGTGTCATTTCCTGTTAGTGTGTAGCAGCAGAGTTTGATCTGAGACATACTATCTGTGGAGGATTAGTTACTAGTTAGTACGTACACTATCCTGATGATACTAACTTCTAGTATACTAAGAGAAGTATGTTTGAGACATACTATCTGTGCAGGATTAGTTACTAGTTAGTACGTACACTATCCTGATGATACTAACCAGTGCACTAAGAGAAGTATTTGAGACACGGCAAAGGTTTTTATACAGTGAATATAATGTGGCAAATGGCTGCAATTCATCAAGTGTCCACTGGAGGCTGGCTGCAGAAAGAGCAGTTGCCTCATGTACTGAAAGGTCGTAAAAATGTGTCCATATGTTACAATAAAGGTTAGAAAGGTTGGAGTTCACGACACGTTTGAAGGTCACGTATCGGCTGCTTCTATGCATTACGTTTGAAAAAAATACTTTTAAAAAATGTGTTTTTGTGTTCTTGGGTCGACTGGTCTGACGAGTGAGTGTTTGTGAAGCTTCTCTCCTCCAGTGTTTAGATACTGATCCTGTTACTGTTGCTGACTTAAGCCTTGAGCGTCGTGACTCAAGTCTCTTCGTCGCAGAACAACCTCTCAAAGATGGTCGCCATTATACAAAAGATTCCCATGATGCAACACTCCCGGTGTGACTTTGTATTTGATAAAGACATGTCTCTTGTTCAACACTGTAGAAAACTGACCAGAAACTGTTTCCTTCAACTGAGAAAAATCTCTAAACTTAGGAAAATGCTGTCACAACATGATCTGGATCTTATAATCCATGCGTTTGTTTCTTCTCGTCTGGACTATTGTAACAGTTTGTTTTCATGTCTTAACAAGAAGGAGTTTTCTCGTCTGCAGTTGATACAAAACTCTGCAGCGAGAATTCTGACCCGCTCTAGTAGAAGAACTCACATTTCTCCGATCCTTAAAACTCTTCACTGGCTTCCAGTTTCTTTTAGGATCAACTTTAAAATTCTGGTTCTTACTTTCAGATCTATTCATGGTCAGGCTCCTCCTTACATCACTGATCTGATCCAGCCTTACACCCCAGCTCGGGCTCTGAGGTCTGTGGATCAGAATCTACTGATGGTTCCACACACACGACTCAGGACCAGAGGAGAGAAATCTTTTCAGGCTGTTGCTCCTAAGCTTTGGAACGATCTTCTCTCTCTTTTTGCGCTTGATGGAGTCTACTGACTCCTTTAAGAAACATCTTAAGACGTTTCTATTTGTTCAGGCTTTTCCTTGAATTTCTCGAACTCCTGTGTTGTTCTCGGTGTTGTCTTGATCTTTGAAGTATGTACTGTTTTGAATATTGTTTTGATTGTTAAAGCGCTTTGTGACCCTGGTCTCGAAAAGCGCTATATAAATATATATTACTTACTTACTTACTTACTTACTTTTTTTTTTCTCATTCCCCTCTTCAGGGAATCCAAGTGTGGTCCAACGCCAAGGAGTGCTTCAACAAGATGTGACTCGCCACCACTGACCGCTGCCGTTCTTCCTCCGACCCTCGTCCAGGAGATTCTGGATCCTCTCGTCAAAGAAACACTTCCGGCGATGGAAGGACTCGTCTGGACCACGAGCGTCCGGAGGGTTTTCTCCGCGGTGCTACTTTCTATTCGGCCGCAGGAAGCTGCACATTTCAGGAAGTGAGCGTTTCGTCCTCCGGCGCCGGACGGAGGTTTGAGTCTCGCCTTCTTTTCCTCGCGACTCTTTCCACTTCACCAGCCTTTTTTTTTTTTTTGTTGTTGCCAAAAACCCCGCTTCTCGTCGACTCTTTGAGAGAAAACATTCCGACGTTTAACGACTGATCGCCGCTAACGTTCGTAAACGACCAAATGACTTTAATCAAAGTGTTTGATTTTCACGAAAGGACGACGAAAAGGCGCCGAACGAGCGTCGCGCTCGAGTCCGTCCACGGTTTTCCTTGATTTTATTCCACGAACGACGTGATTGTCGAAACACTAATAAACCTTTTCAGATCGTCTCGTGTCGTTTTATTTTCCTGGTTTGTCGCGACGAAAAGTACCTAAAATTAGCACTTAAATAGAAAATGGATGTGTTCATCGCCATGGCAACAGCTTCCTGCAGATTGTCAAAATCAGTGTGTCATTGATGCAGCTGCGCGTGTGTGTGTGTGTGTGTGTGTGTGTGTGTCGTTGACTTAAAGTGCTGGAGATGAAGATGTACTTGTCAACATTAAGACTGCGACTGTCTGGAACGACCTGCTCTGGTTGCGTTCGACTTAAAAACATTGACACGATTGTTGCTGTTTCTTCAGTGAATCACAGGCACACCTGTTGCTGGTCCTGGTGGTGGAGACCCTGGAAAGTAACGGGCACAACAAAACAGGTCCGATATTCACTAACATTTCAATATTTTTGCGTTAAATGACTTAAAATTCGATTTAAATCAAAAGTTCACACATTTTTAACATATTTATGTTCTTAATAATTATTGTTTTAATATGAATTTTCCTCCCAAATACATTTAATCAAATTTTCAAAATGTACTTCTTTTTATATACTGTTTATATCCTGTCAGCATTGTTGTGTAGAAAAAAGAAAAGCATGTGTAGTTAATTCATAAACGAGTGAATATTGACATGTATTTAAAAAATGTGATTTAATGGATCAATATTAATGGAATTTAACAATTTAGCATCAATTACTTGAAATACAATTAAAACGGGACATTTCTCCGGCAGAAATCATGAGAGTTTGACTGTACACTTTGCACTGTGACAAAAAAACTATAAAAGCTACAAAAGAGTCAAATCCCACGTTGATCATTTGGACTTTTATCTTCATTTTAGAGTTTGAACGGCGTTTCTACGTGAACGTACGCCAGAGCAGGAGATGTTTGAATGATGTAGCAGTTTTATGACTTTTTTTATTACCTCGTTCTTTCATTCCTTATGGAAAATTTATCACAGTTTTTTGCGACTTTAACTCACTAATCCAAACGTGAGCACATTTTTAAATCCATATAATTTTCATACGTTCCTAATAACTACCGTTTAATAACTTTTAACCTTTTACTGTTTTTTGATTCTTGTAGAAATGTTTTTGGGGATAATTAGCTTCAAACAGGTGACGATGTTTGTAGCCTGTTAGCATAGATGTGCTAACATCTGCAGCACAAACATTTATCATTAATTCCATCTTCCTAACATTCTTTATAATTAGTGTTTTATTAACATTTACTCTTCATTTGTTTTCATTCTTATAACATTTTTTTGGGAACGTTTGACTTCAAACAGGTGACGATGTTTGTAGCCTGTTAGCATAGATGTGCTAACATCTGCAGCACAAACATTTATCATTAATTCCATCTTCCCAACACTTTAAATAGTGTTTTATTTACATTTACCTTCATTGTTTTCATTCTTATAAAGTTTTTGGGAACGTTTGACTTCACAGGGAGAGCTGAGAAGACGTGCTAACATCTGCAGCACAAACAAGAAACTAAGGTGTTAGAAAATAAATATGCTGCTTTTTTTTCACGATACTGTCTCAATATTTAACAGCACAGTATCAATGTTTTTACAATAGTATGTTCATAGTTTATATTTCAATAAAGTGTTTAAAATAATAGAATCAGATTTTTTTTTTTTTTTTTTAATAATCATGAAATATTTATGTTGTTCATTTTTTTTGTTGCAATTAAACTTCCGGCCACTAGATGGCAGCAGTCATCACGTCCTCTGTAGCTATAGGAACAAGGAAATAAGATCCCGGTTATGACTAAGGACGAGAGGATACAGTGACTCCAGCAGTTTTTATAGCTGATGTTTGGACATATTTTGGTTTGAAAAAAAATGAAAGCAGTTACGACTTCATCAAGAGTCATGTGGTCTGTAAATACTACAACACCAGAGTCAAGTACTGGACAATACTACACATATATACTTGTTACTACACTATCACAACACCAGAATCAAGTACTGGACAATACTACACATATATCCTTGTTACTACACTATTACAACACCAGAGTCAAGTACTGGACAATACTACACATATATACTTATTACTACACTATCACAACACCAGAATCAAGTACTGGACAATACTACACATATATACTTGTTACTACACTATCACAACACCAGAGTCAAGTACTGGACAATATTACACATATATACTTGTTACTACACTATCACAACACCAGAGTCAAGTACTGGACAATACTACACATATATACTTGTTACTACACTATCACAACACCAGAGTCAAGTACTGGACAATACTACACATATATATTTGTAACTACACTATCACAACACCAGAGTCAAGTACTGGACAATACTACACATATATACTTGTTACTACACTATCACAACACCAGAGTCAAGTACTGGACAATACTACACATATATACTTGTTACTACACTATCACAACACCAGAGTCAAGTACTGGACAATACTACACATATATACTTGTTACTACACTATCACAACACCAGAGTCAAGTACTGGACAATACTACACATATATTCTTGTTACTACACTATCACAACACCAGAGTCAAGTATGACAATACTACACATATATACTTGTTACTACACTATCACAACACCAGAGTCAAGTACTGGACAATACTACACATATATACTTGTTACTACACTATCACAACACCAGAGTCAAGTACTGGACAATACCACACATATATACTTGTTACTACACTATCACAACACCAGAGTCAAGTACTGGACAATACTACACATATATCCTTGTTACTTTAGTATCACTATATATCACTTTATATTGTGATACACATTCTTGATAATATAAACACATTTACAACAAATGCATTTGTGGTTAATTATCAATTAAATAAATCGGTAACAAAACAAGTGTATATTGACTTTAATGCAAAACTTAAAATTAAACTACAACTAAAATCAAAGTTAGTTAGCATTGTTAGCATTGTTGTGCTAATATCTTCAATGCAAACAAAACAAACATGTATGTAAATAAGTAAGTAATTCAAATTAAGTAATTAAAAACTAAACATATTGTTCTAGTTGAGAAAAAAGGGAGTTACCGTCACTACTATACGCAAACACTGATGAAGTAGAACACATAGTTTATTAAGAATATAGAAGTATTGACCAAGAATACGAGCTACAAATCTCTGACAACTTTATCTAAGTTTTCACTTGGAAAAACTCACTAGAAAAAACACCCACGACAATATAAATATTCATCTGAGTCCCTTTTATATATATATATAATTTATATATATATTATATATTATATAATATAAGTTAAAGTGAGACGTCACTTCCGCTAGTTTCATGAATTTAATCAATAAAAAGATGATGTAACTTTGTTTCCATTACTTTGTATTTAAATGACTTTTCACCTTTTGAAATAGTCCATAACTTTCTTAATATGTATCACAGGACGATGATACTTGAATCGTCTTTACAGGACCTTCGATAATAAACATACATATAAATCAATTAATCCTTCTGTCGCCGCCATGTTTGTAGTTCTTCTGAGTCTGCGCGGATCTAAAGTCGTGAGTCCAGGTGAGTCAGTCTCACTCTCTCAGATAACCCCGTAGATCCGTCAGACGAGGGTCTCACGCGCACGTCCATCAATTGAAAAAGGCGACACGAACCCGTCCGGAACCGAACCCAACCCGTCTGTGCCCGCCCGTCAGGGAGGAGGAAGCCCCGCCCCCCCAGAATAAAGATCGAACCTTCTCTTCCAATCCAGACAAAAGACGTCGCTCTGAGCCCGGAGACAGTCTGGTCCAGACCCAGACCCGCACCAGACCCACCTGAGCACGAGACGCCCGAGCCCGGTCCCGCAAGAACACCGTGTTCCGATGATGTCATACCTGTGGATCCTGCTGCTGGGGAGCCTGTTGGCGGGAAGCGCCAGGAGCCAAGGTAATTGATCATCGATCGATCGATATCTCTCTCTTTTTTATCTCTCTTTTCTTCATCCATTCATCGATCTGTCGATCGTTATCTCGTTGAAGTGACGTCATCATGGAGCTTCACCTGGTTTTAATTCAAATGTCAACAGAAATAATTAGAAATAAAACGCAATTTAAGCGAATTTATTTATAATAAAATGATTAAAATGTTTAAATAATATTATTTAACGTGGATGTGAAATAAACACTTGAACACATGTCACTATTGTTGTTAATTAAAGATCTTAATCAATAATTTCATGATCAGACAATAATTCCACAAACTTATCAGTTTTATTTTTAATCTTAAAAACATTCTTTGTATTTATTTTCAAATGTGTTTTATATTTAGTCAGAGTCACGTGACGCTAAATGAGTTCTTCTCTCGCGGGGTGTGGTTTTTACATTTAACCTCCATTTAAGAGTGTGTAGATGTTTGTGTAGCAAAGTTGTGTTGAAGTGACAAACGTCACAAACGATCCCTGATCGATCCAAAGTGATCGATAACAAGAGAAAAAAGGATTTTAGTTAAAAAGTTTTAGTGGATTTATCGCTAAATTCATCCGCGCGCTTGATACACAGCCGCGAACGATGTCACCACCAGGGGGCGCTGTTGAAGTCATCTTTACATTACGACTCACTGTTGATGACGTAAACAAACACGTGGGAACGAAACACAACAAGACAATAAAAATAAACATCTTGATCTGTCAATAAATAACTTTGTTAAATCAGTTTTATCTAAAAAAAGATTCTATTTTATTCTATAGTATTTTGCAACAAGAAAAAAATGTTTCATAATAAGTTTCATTTTTAAATGTGTGAAGTTCGTGGTAAAAGATAAATAAATAAACCATCATTTTTGAAAAAAAGTACAAAAAAAAACTAAAAAACTACGAGTTTTAGGTCATTTTTAGTTGTTTTTTTTAACTCACCAGAGACGTCGTAGTATTTTTTCAATTCAACTTTATTTAAAGTGTCAAACATTTATCTTGACAGTTGAAACTACTCTCTATTAAGGGAGGAAATATGTCCCGGAAAACTTTTAACTTCAGCAGAAACCTGGAGCAGAACCAGACTCAACTTTCTCCTGTTGACAGAACTTTTGTAGAGAACGATCCTGACGAGTCAACATTGGATTAAGCTACACAAACACACACGTGTTCTAGTGTGTACTGAACCAGCTCCGCTCTCACACAACATTAGTGCGTCACGGATGTTGATTCATGACTTGAATCTTTACACCTTTGAAGATGAGGATCAGCACCGCAAGGTTTCTGGAATCAACTCTTTTAACTCTCGTTCAGTTCAGTTTATTTCAAAGAACAATTTCATCATTTTATGTTCGGTTTTAATTACTGATCCAGTGACACACACATGTACACACATGAACACACACACACACACACATGAACACATATATATGAACACACAGAAGCACACATGAACAAAGACACACACATGGACACAGACACACACATTGACACAGAAACGCACAAGGACACACACACACACGCACACACATGGACACACACAGGGGACACACGCACACATGCTGACACACCTGGTCACACCTGGACACATACATGAACACACACACACACGGACACACACCTGGACACACACACAGACACACACATGAACACAGACAGACACACATGGACACACACACAGACACACAGACACACAGACACATACACACGCACACACACATGCACACACACACACACACACATACACACGCAGACACACACACACACATGCACACACACACATGAACACACACACATGGCCACACACACACACAGACACACACATGACCACACACAGACACACACGCACAGACATACACACAAACACACACACACAGACTCACACATGAACACACACACACACAGACTCACACACAGACACACACACACACACACACACAGACGGACACACACATGAACACACACACATGGCCACACACACACACAGACACACACGCACAGACATACACACACAGACTCACACATGAACACACACACACACACACACACACACAGACTCACACATGAACACACACACACACACACTTGAACACACACAGACACACACACACACACACACACACACACTTGAACACACATGGACACACACACACACACATGCACACACACTTGAACACACACACTTGAACACACACACACCAGCTCCGCTCTCACACAACATTAGTGCGTCACGGATGTTGATTCATGACTTTAATCTTTACACCTTTGAAGATGAGGATCAGCACCGCAAGGTTTCTGGAATCAACTCTTTTAACTCTCGTTCAGTTCAGTTTATTTCAAAGAACAATTTCATCATTTTATGTTCGGTTTTAATTACTGATCCAGTGACACACACATGTACACACACACACACACACACATGAACACATATATATGAACACACAGAAGCACACATGAACAAAGACACACACATGGACACAGACACAGACACACACATTGACACAGAAACGCACAAGGACACGCACACACATGGACACACACAGGGGACACACGCACACATGCTGACACACCTGGTCACACCTGGACACATACATGAACACACACACACGGACACACACCTGGACACACACACAGACACACACATGAACACAGACAGACACACATGGACACACACACAGACACACACATGAACACAGACAGACACACATGGACACACACACAGACACACAGACACAGACACATACACACGCACACACACATACACATGCACACACACAGACACACACAGACACACACACACACATGCACACACACACACACACACACACACACAGACGGACACACACATGAACACACACACATGGCCACACACACACACAGACACACACATGACCACACACAGACACACACGCACAGACATAAACACAAACACACACACACAGACTCACACATGAACACACACACACACACACAGACTCACACATGAACACACACACACACACACACACACTTGAACACACACAGACACACACACACACACACTTGAACACACACGGACACACACACACACATGCACACACACTTGAACACACACACTTGAACACACACACACAAACACACACATGTCTTCATGTTGTCCAAACATGCAGTAAAAGGACATAAAGACGTTGGACGAGGATCACAGAAACACAAACTGTTTACTAAGAAAACAAAAAGAGGGCAAATGAATAAAAACGCACACAAACGTCTTCACCGACTCACTTTTTTATAAGCAGGAAAAAAAACACACACTTTCATTGTCATCGCACACTTTTCTTCCCTCGTTCTGTTGAAACTGTTGCACATGAGTTTAAAGGTCCAGTGAGAGAGTGTGTGTGAGTACAGTACGTACAGTTTGTGAGTCTGTGTGCGTGTGTGAGTGAGTGTGTGTGTGTGTGCGTGTGTGTGATGTGGAGGTGAGGGAGTGTCTTTGTAACTGAATCCACTTCCAGCTGTAGACTACACCCAGCAACACATCGACTCCGGATCCCTCGCGGGTCTGAGTGTGTACTTGAGTGTGTGTTCACCTTAATGGCCACTGAAGTGTGTGTGTGTGTGTGAGGCAGATGAAAGTGCTGTGTCATGAGTGCCAGGTGTGTGTGTTGTGTGTGTGTGTGTGTGTGTGTTTACACCTTCAACTGTCGAACCGTGTGGGTGTTTTGATACGTGTGCGATTGACGCAAACGTCACTTTCTGTCCCACAAACGCACAAAGAAAGTGACCTGATTGAATAATGAGCTGTGAGATCACCTGACGCACACACACACACACACACACACACACACACACACACACAAGGTGTTGCTGGTACAAGCAGCGACATGCGTGTCCTCGTCCCGATCAGATCAGTCACGATAACCGTTATTTCGGCTCCAGAAACTAGTTTTCTGTCTCTTGAAACCACATGATTGACGCTGGTGTGTAACACGTGTGTGTCTGTGTGTCGATTGTGTGTCGACTCACTCGACTCGAAATAATCTCCCGTCGGGAAATAATCTGTTGATTTAAACTTAAAAACGTGACGATATAAATTTGTGATATTAGTGACGTTAAAATATTGAATGAAACGTTTGATTTAAATGTTGTTTTTTAAGCATTTAATTGTATTTTTTAATCATTTAAATATTCGCCAAATTATATTTACACATAGAGTTTGATATTTTAATTTCAATAAGTAAACAAATATTTCTCTAAATTGAATATTTTTTAATTTGAAGTCTTTTAAATTCAATGTATAATTGTGTCTCCAGACTCAACCAATAGAGCTCAGAGCTGCTGGATCATGTGTTTTTATGTCATCACGTGATTGGCTGAAAGTTTCATCAAGTAGCTCGTGCTCTGTTGATAATGTCTGGCGACTCATCAACGGTTTTACTTTGAATTTAAAGGCGACAGAAACGTCCATGATTTTTATAATTAAAAACTTTAATTTTGAAAATATTCCGAATTTAATTTAATTTAATTAGTAAAAAAGGGTCTTTTATAAAAATATATAGAATTTAATTATAAAAAAAAATCTATTAATGCTTAAAAAAACTATCATTATATTTAAAGTTGATTTACTTGAAACGTTAAATTCAATCGTTCAATATTCTGATGACAGAATTCAGTGTTTATGTTTATTTATTAACATAAAGTGCAGATATTAAATAATAATAATATTATTAATTGATTCATTTCCTGGTGTTATTCCCTCATAGAGTGGCTGAAAGCCTGTCCCAGCTCCTTGGGGCGAGAGGCGGGGGACACCCTGAACAATAATTAAATAAAAATACAAAAGTAATAATAATAATATTACATTACATTACATTTTATCATAACATCAAAAAATAATGATAATATTTGAGTTTCAAAGAGTGTCAAAGGCAACATAAAGAAGTGAAAATATATATAATATACTCGTTATTATTATTCATTACATGCTTATAACTTCATAAAAACATTAACATTTTTAATTAAATGAAAACAAAAACCATGAATTAATTGATTTATGAGGTAAGTAGGTTACTATGGTAACATTTGCATTATTATTATTATTATTATTATTATTGAAATATTCTCATAACGTAATAGAAAAACATAAATTATGAGTCAATTTGATAAAAATCAATTTTGGAATCAATCGAAGTAATAAGTTAAGTATGTTGCTACGGTAACATTAAGAAGAAGGAAAATAACGTGTAATATTATTATTGATGTGTATCGTTGTACGTTGTATCGTGTAGCGTTGTATCTTGTAGCGTTGTATCTTGTAGCGTTGTATCTGGGAGCGTTGTAGCGGGTAGCGTTGTATCGTGTATCATTGTAGCGTGTTTCATGTAGCATTGTATCGTGTAGCGTTGTATCGTTGTTGCGTTGTATCGTTGTTGCGTGTATCGTTGTTGCGTTTTATCATTGTAGCGTGTATCGTTGTTGCGTTGTATCGTTGTAGTGTTGTATAGTGTATAGTTGTATCATGTATAATGTAGCGTTGTATCGTGGTAGCGTTGTATCGTGTAGCGTTGCATCGTGTATAGTTGTAGCGTTGTATCGTGTAGCGTAGTACCGTGAAGCGTTGTATCTTGTAGCGTTGTATCGTGTATCGTTGTAGCGTTGTATCTTTGTAGCATTTATCGTGTAGCGTTGTAGCGTGTATCGTTTAGCGTTGTAGCGTGTATCGTGTAACGTTGTAGCGTTATATCGTGTATCGTCTAGTGTTGTATCGTGTAGCATTGTATCGTGTAGCATTGTAGCGTTGTATCGTGTATTGCGTAGCGTTGTTGCGTGTATCGTTGTATCATGTATCGTTGTAGTGTTGTATCGTGTATAGTGTATAGTTGTATCATGTATAATGTATCGTTGTATCGTGGTAGCGTTGTATCGTGTATCGTGTAGCGTTGTACCGTGTAGCGTTGTATCTTGTAGCGTTGTAGCGTTGTATCGTGTATCGTTGTAGCGTTGTAGCTTTGTATCTTTGTAGCGTTGTAGCGGTATAGTGTATAGTTGTATCATGTATAATGTATCGTTGTATCGTGGTAGCGTTGTATCGTGTATCGTGTAGCGTTGTACCGTGTAGCGTTGTATCTTGTAGCGTTGTATCGTGTATCGTTGTAGCGTTGTAGCTTTTTTTTGTAGCGTTGTAGCGGTATAGTGTATAGTTGTATCATGTATAATGTATCGTTGTATCGTGGTAGCGTTGTATCGTGTATCGTGTAGCGTTGTACCGTGTAGCGTTGTATCTTGTAGCGTTGTATCGTGTATCGTTGTAGCGTTGTATCTTTGTAGCGTTGTATCTTTGTAGCGTTGTATCATTTTAGCGTGTATTGTTGTATCGTGTAGCATTGTATCGTGTAGCATTGTATCGTGTAGCATTGTAGCGTTGTATCGTGTAGCGTTGTTGCGTGTATCGTTGTATCATGTATCGTTGTAGCGTGTATCGTGGTAGCGTTGTATCGTGTATCGTGTAGCGTTGTACCGTGTAGCGTTGTATCTTGTAGCGTTGTATCGTGTATCGTTGTAGCGTTGTATCTTTGTAGCGTTGTAGCGGTATAGTGTATAGTTGTATCATGTATAATGTATCGTTGTATCGTGGTAGCGTTGTATCGTGTATTGTGTAGCGTTGTACCGTGTAGCGTTGTATCTTGTAGAGTTGTATCGTGTATCGTTGTAGCGTTGTATCTTTGTAGCGTTGTATCTTTGTAGCGTTGTATCATTTTAGCGTGTATTGTTGTATCGTGTAGCATTGTATCGTGTAGCATTGTAGCGTTGTATCGCGTAGCGTTGTTGCGTGTATCGTTGTAGCGTGTATCGTTGTAGCGTGTATCGTTGTAGCGTGTATCGTTGTTGCGTTGTATCGTGTTTCATGATACTTTGAGCTTCATGTCGTGATCTGTATTTAATCTCCGGACGGAGGCAGTTTTTAAGAAGTTTCTCGTCAGAAGCCAAAATGTTTTCTCTCATTCATTAGAGTCGACTGTTGTGTAATAAACGTGTGGAGATGGTTTTTCTTCATCTTCTGGCTCCTTCTGAGGGACCAGAACCAAGTCCTGCGACACAAGGATCCTCTGGAGAAGATCTGGCAGAAGGTCGTGACTGCGGCGGTTTATTAGGAAAACAGGTTCCATCTTTATTTGCGTGGAACAAGTCAAAGTGCTGACTCATGTTTACAAGTGGTCTCAGGTCCGCTCGAGGTGGTTCGACCCTCGTCACCCTTTAAAGCCTGGGTTTGCTGGACCCGTTCACATCTGTTGGTTCTGAGCCGCGTTTAACGGGCTCCTCGGGGTACTCCACGGGCGGTGCTGCAGCCTGTGTGAGCGTGTCGCGCTTTAATGGGTCTGGACCAGAGCTTCTCACGACACCACCAGACCAGGTTCCTCTGAAGTCAAGGAGGGGTTTTGTTCACGAGTGAAGGGAAGGATGAAGAAGAGATAGAGCTGAGCTAAAAGACTCAATCTATGAGTCAATGGAAAACTCTTGGTTGACTCGTCTCAGTCCCTGGACGAGGTCCGGAGAGTTTTATTTTACAACAAATAAATAATAAAACAAGACAAAACCTTTCATTTTTAATTTTATACACATTTGATTGAAGTATTAGTTTCAACTGTTGACTTAACATGTTCATACAATTTACATACTTTATTTGAAATAAAATTCATTATATGAAAAAAAACAACTTGTAACAGTCACCCTCGTAACGATCACCCTCGTAACGGTCATCCTCGTAACAGTCACCCTCGTAACGGTCATCTTCGTAACGATCACCCTCGTAAAGGTCATCTTCGTAACAGTCACCCTCGTAAAGGTCACCCTCGTAACAGTCACCCTCGTAACGATCACCCTCGTAAAGGTCATCTTCGTAACAGTCACCCTCGTAACGGTCATCTTCGTAACGATCCCCCTCGTAACAGTCCCCCTCGTAACAGTCACCCTTGTAACAGTCACACTCCTAACAGTCACCCTCGTAACGGTCATCTTCGTAACAGTCACCCTCGTAACGGTCATCTTCGTAACAGTCACCCTCGTAACAGTCACCCTCCTAACAGTCACCCTCGTAACGGTCATCTTCGTAACGATCCCCCTCATAACAGTCACCCTCCTAACAGTCACCCTCGTAACGGTCATCTTCGTAACGATCCCCCTCGTAACGGTCACCCTCGTAACAGTCACCCTCGTAAAAGTCACCCTCGTAACAGTCAGCCTCGTAACGATCCCCCTCATAACAATTACCTTTGTAACAGTCACCCTCCTAACTGTCACCATCGTAACGGTCATCTTCTTAACGATCCCCCTCGTAACAGTCACCCTCGTAACAGTCGTCACCCTCGTAACAGTCAGCCTCGTAATGGTCACCTTTGTAACAGTCACCCTCGTAATGGTCATCTTCGTAACGATCCCCCTCGTAACAGTCACCCTCGTAATGGTCATCTTCGTAACAGTCCCCCCTCGTAACAGTCACCCTCGTAACAGTCACCCTCGTAACAGTCACCCTCGTAATGGTCACCCTCGTAACAGTCACCCTCGTAACGGTCACCTTTGTAACAGTCACACTCCTAACAGTCACCCTCGTAACGGTCATCTTCGTAACAGTCACCCTCGTAACAATTACCTTTGTAACAGTCACCCTCCTAACAGTCACCCTCCTAACGGTCATCTTCGTAACATTCACCTTTGTAACAGTCACCCTCGTAACGATCACCCTCGTAACATTCACCTTTGTAACAGTCACCCTCGTAACAGTCACCCTCGTAATGGTCATCTTCGTAACAGTCACCCTCGTAACAGTCACCCTCATAACGGTCACCTTTGTAACAGTCACACTCCTAACAGTCACCCTCGTAACTGTCATCTTCGTAACAGTCACCCTCGTAACGGTCATCTTCGTAACGATCCCCCTCGTAACAGTCACCCTCGTAACGGTCATCTTCGTAACAGTCACCCTCGTAACAGTCAGCCTCGTAACGATCCCCCTCGTAACAATTACCTTTGTAACAGTCACCCTCCTAACAGTCACCCTCGTAACGGTCATCTTCGTAACATTCACCTTTGTAACAGTCACCCTCGTAACGATCACCCTCGTAACGATCACCCTCGTAACGGTCACCTTTGTAACAGCCACACTCCTAACAGTCACCCTCGTAACGGTCATCTTCTTAACAGTCACCCTCGTAACGGTCACCCTCGTAACATTCACCTTTGTAACAGTCACCCTCGTAACGATCACCCTCGTAACGGTCACCTTTGTAACAGCCACACTCCTAACAGTCACCCTCGTAACGGTCATCTTCTTAACAGTCACCCTCGTAACGGTCACCCTCGTAATGGTCATCTTCGTAACAGTCACCCTCGTAATGGTCACCCTCGTAATGGTCATCTTCTTAACAGTCACCCTCGTAATGGTCATCTTCGTAACAGTCACCCTCGTAATGGTCACCCTCGTAATGGTCATCTTCTTAACAGTCACCCTCGTAACGGTCATCTTCTTAACAGTCACCCTCGTAATGGTCACCCTCGTAATGGTCATCTTCTTAACAGTCACCCTCGTAACGGTCACCCTCGTAATGGTCATCTTCGTAACAGCCACACTCCTAACAGTCACCCTCGTAACGGTCACCCTCGTAATGGTCATCTTCGTAACAGTCACCCTCGTAACAGTCACCCTCGTAACAGTCACCCTCGTAACAGTCACCCTCGTAACGCTCCCCCTCGTAACGGTCCCCCTCGTAACGCTCCCCCTCGTAACGCTCCCCCTCGTAACGATCCCCCTCGTAACGGTCTTCTCTGCAACACGAGAGAACTCGCATGTGGAAACTGGTTCTCAGGTCCTCTGGGGAGGCACATGGTGATAATGTCTCACAATAGCGTGCAGCTCCGTCAGAGTCGAGCCGATGACTCAACAGCCTCGGGGTGAGGGGGGTGAGGGGGGTGAGGGGGGGTGAGGGGGTGAGGGAGGGTGACGCCGGTGAGAGGGGCTATTAAAGAAAGTTAGGGAGCAGAAGGGGGCGGGGCTTTGACAATTTGTTTCATGTTAGTGACTGATGGTGCACATGTGTGAACATGTGGTTGTTTGTGAGGGGAGGCACTTTATAAGTTGCTTCATATGGCGGGGGGGGTGGTGGGGGTACGAGGGGTGGGGGTGTGGAGGGGGGGGCGAGGGGGGCGTTGGTCAGTGGGGGTGTGTTCGTCGAGAGGCAGCTGAGGGAGGAAATGACAAGCTGAACAAAATGTTCTATAGAGGTCAGAGGGTTCAGACTGTATATGCTGCTGATGTCATTGAGCCGTAACATTATGACCAGTGATCTAAAAAGAGTTCACTTTAAACAGTGAACCAGCAACACTGTTGGGAACAGAAATGAACATGTTTTATAAACACTTTAAAATATTCTTTAAACATTCAACTGAACTAGTGATGTCTAGTGATTTACACTTACGACCTACGACCTTTAGTTCATTTTTAGTTCAAGTGTGTGTTTGTCAAGAGTGTGTACATATCACGATACAAGGTCAACAATACGATATATATAGGGATATATAGTGATACTTTACGAGGACATATTAGTAGTTTTGTGGAGTACTTGACTCTGGTGTTGTATTAGTGTAGTAACAAGTATATATGTGTAGTATTGTCCAGTACTTGACTCTGGTGTTGTGATAGTGTAGTAACAAGTATATATGTGTAGTATTATCCAGATAAAAATGAAATGTGATTTGAAAGCAACAAAAAAAGGATTAAAAACGGATTTTTCATATTTTCTGTTTGATGGTTTCATGTGGAAAAGTCATGACTCAGCAAAACTCTCACTACAGAAGGCGTTTTCATATATAGTACTGAGGTATGTATACTGACACTTGTTTGTAAACAAATGTTCATGCAGTATTCAGCAACAGCGCAACAGAGGAGATTGGTTTGTAAAACCAACACGTCATTTTGAACTGTTTTCTTACTTAACATCATACAAAGCTTCAATTGTTGCAGTGCATTTTGGGAGTAGTTTTATTATGTATTGAAAAGTATATTGTCAAATATTTGGTTTATTTAAGATCATTCACTGGATATTTGTCTTAAGATGGAAGTGTATTTCCTGATAGACGTCAGTGAGAACAAGTATTAGTCGGAACAACGACTGTATCGACGGTTCTTGAGCAGGAAGTTGTCGGGGACACATTTGATGGTCGCACACGGTTCAGAGACTCTGTTGCGATGACAGAACTGATCACTGAGGCGTCGTTCTCACATGCAGAGAATTCATGGCAGGAACAGCAGCCGCTCGCCTGCAGGGCTTCTTCTCCTCCTTCTTCTTCTCCTTCTCCTTCTTCTTCTCCTTCGCCTTCTCCTTCTCCTTCTCCTTCTCCGTCTCCTTCTCCTTCTCCTTCTCCTTCTCCTTCTCCTTCTCCTTCTCCTTCTCCTTCTCCTTCTCCTTCTCCTTCTCCTTCTCCTTCTTCTTCTTCCTTTCCTTCTTCTCCTTCTTCTTCTTCTCCTTTCCTTTTTCTCCTTCTCCTTCTCCTCCTCCTTCTCCTTCTCCTTCTCCTTCTCCTCCTTCTCCTTCTCCTCTTCCTCCTCCTTCTTCTTCTTTGTCTTCTTCTTCTTCTTCTCCTTCTTCTTCTTCCTCTTCTCCTTCTTCTCCTCCTTCCACTCCTTCTTCTTCTTCTTTTTTCCTTCTCTCCTTCTCCTTCTCCTTCTCCTTCTCCTTCTTCTTCTCCTTCCCCTGGCAAACACCGACATCTTCTGAAGCGACGCTGGGCATCGAGCCACTGCCCAGATGGAGAGAGTTTCAGCAAACTTTAGACTTTTCTCATTAAACCTCGCTGAGAATTCATGAGGTACTTATTTAAAACCGACAAATATACTCGTGTAATTATGAACCTTTATCAGCGGCATCAAAATAAATAAATTTAAAAAAGTTAAAACTTATTAAGTATTTGGAAAAATATGTCCAAACATCAGCTTTAAAAGCTGCTGGAGTCACTGTATCCTCTCGTCCTCAGTCATAGCCAGGATCTCACAGGATTTCATTCTTGCTTTATCTGTGGATGATGTAATGACTGCTGCCATCTAGTGGCCGGATGTTTAATTGCCACTCAAAAATGAACAAACCCTGTGAATATATTTATGTTAATGGTGAATAAAGTAAAAATAAATAAATTTGAAATATGAATCATAACAGAACTAGAAAGAGAAAATGTACATTGATTCAGTACTGTTAAATATCAATGCGCTACGTATCACGATACAAGGTGAACTATATAATATATAGTGACTTTTGAACATCATTGATTGTTGAAGAATATCATCGATCGTTTGTTTATGTCTGATGATGTTCATTTGTTTCTGTTGTTTGTTTTGTTGTTGTTGTTGTTGTTGTTGTTTGTCTCTTTGTTACATAAAGACGTTTATTTAGTGTCTCCCATAATAACTTGTGTTTCGTTAATAAGGAAAAAAAACTCAGACTGTTGACGACGTGTCGTTGAAATCATCAGGTTGAGCTTCTGACGTACATCAGGGGAATGTCACGGCTCTGGCTCAACACACACATGCACACACACACACACATACGCACACACACACACACACACACACATGCACACACACACACACATACGCACACACACACACACACACATGCACACACACAAATGCACACACACACGCACACACACACACATACGCACACACACACACACACACACACACACACACACACACACAAATGCACACACATGCACACACACAAATGCACACACACACATGCACACAGACACACACGCACACATGCACACAAACACATGCACACACACACGCACGCACACACACACGCCACACACACGCACACAGACACACATGCACACATACAAACACATTCACACACACATACAAACACATTCACATACACACATGCACACATACACACATGCACACACACACGCACACACACATGCACAAACACATGCACACACACATGCACATACACACACATGCACACACGCACATGCACACACGCACACATGCATACACACACAAACAGGCGCACATACCCACAAATACAAACTTGCACACACACACACACAAAAACCCCCCACACACGCACGACACAAACACAAAACTATGCACACATGCACACACATGCACACACACACACATGCACACACACACACACATGCACACACACACACGCACACACGCACGCACACACACACACACACACACACGCACAGACACACACACACACACACACACACGAAAACAACAACACACACACACACACACACACGCACACACACACACACACACACGCATACACACACACACACATACACACACACACACAGGAATCACACAGTTGTAGTTTCTCATTAGCACACAGTTGTGATGCCAGAGTTGTGGTCTAGTCCTGATAAGAAGGCGGGTCATGTCACATGATTGATGTGTCTGTCGTCCAGTCGTGTCCAGAGCCGTCGCATCAGGAACCAATCAGAGCAGGGCGTGGCCGTGAACGAGCATCAAGATGATTTTCCCTCCAAAGAATGTGCGAAGAAATGACTTTTACTAAAGTGGGTGAAAGTCCACGAGGTCCAATTATTCAATTCTGCCTCTAATCAGTTCCAGCCTCTTGTTTTCTTTCTTCCTGGAGGAACAGAAGGGAGTCGTGTCCTGAAGAAAGATGATGTTTTTACTCCATCTTTGCTACGACTCATCATGTCTTTCTCTCCAGAGGTCGATGCTGCTGCTGCCCCCGAACCTGAAGCAGCCCCCGAGCCGGACGCTGGACCCACCGCCGCTGTTGAAGTAATTGTACACAACTGCAATATTTATGAGTCTTATTACACTGGATCACATGTATTTGTATATGTTATGGTACTAGCGCTCCGGAGTATTAGTCTGAGATGCTCTGTCTGTTATAATACTACATGAGGCCTTCGAAGTATTACTCAGTGAGGCTTCGCAGTATTACTCTGGAGACTTTGTAGTAATACTCTGTGCGGCTTTGTGGTATTAATCTATAAGGCTTTCTAGTATTTCTCCTTGAGGCTTTGTAGTATTACTTCTGAGGCTTTGTAGTATTACTCCTTGAGGCTTTGTAGAATTACTCCTCAAGGCTTTGTAGTATTACTCCTTGAGGCTTTGTAGAATTACTCCTCAAGGCTTTGTAGTATTACTCCTCGAGGCTTTGCAGTATTACTCCTCAAGGCTTCGTAGTATTACTTTTGAGGTTCTTCAGAAATTTCCCTGAGAGTGTCATCTCAAAGGGATCAATAAAGTGCAGTCTAAGTCTAAGTCTAGTGTTACTTTTCCAGGCTTCGTAGTATTACTCCCCCAGGCTTTGTAGTATTACTCCATAAGGCTTTGTAGTATTACTCCTTGAGGCATGGTAGTATTACTCCTCGAGGCTTTGAAGTATTACTCCTCAAGGCTTTGTAGTATTGCTCCATAAGGCTTCGTAGTATTGCTCCTCAAGGCTTTGTAGTATGGCTCCATAAAGCTTCGTAGTATTGCTCCTCAAGGCTTTGTAGTATTGCTCCATACGGCTTCGTAGTATTACTCCTCAAGGCTTTGTAGTATTGCTCCATAAGGCTTCGTAGTATTGCTCCTCAAGGCTTTGTAGTATTGCTCCATACGGCTTCGTAGTATTGCTCCTCAAGGCTTTGTAGTGTTACTCCATAAGGCTTTGTAGTATTACTCCTCGAGGCTTTGTAGTATTACTCCTCAAGGCTTCGTAGTTTTACTCCTCCAGGCTTTGTAGTACTACTCCAAAGGGCTTTGTAGTATTACTCCTCGAGGCTTTGTAGTATTACTCCTCGAGGCTTCGTAGTTTTACTCCTCCAGGCTTTGTAGTACTACTCCAAAGGGCTTTGTAGTATTACTCCTCGAGGCTTTGTAGTATTCTGAGTAAATGTGTATCTGATCACAGGAAGTGGCACCAACAGTCAAAGAACCCGCTGCAGAACCCGACACAGCACATGAACCTGCTCCTCCTGCAGTAGAAGGTCCAGTAGCAGCCACGCCCGCAGCAGGTGTTGAAGACCAGACTCCCGCACAGACAGAAGTTCCTTCAGGAACTGACAAACCTGCAGAAGCTGCTCCAGAGACGGAGAACAAAGAAGTCTCAGGAACAGAGAAGCCAGAAGAAGCTGCTCCTCCAGTGCCAGAAGTCCAAGAAGAAGTTCCACCGACACCAGGAACACCTACAGAAGCTGCTCCTCCTGTGGCAGAAGAAGGAACTGCTCCTCCTGTGGCAGAAGAAGGAACTGCTCCTCCTGTGGCAGAAGAAGGAACTGCTCCTCCTGTGGCAGAAGAAGGAGCTGCTCCTCCTGTGGCAGAAGAAGCTACTGTGCCTCCATCGACGGTAAAACCAGAAGAAGTGTCTTCTCCGGGGACGGAAAAGCCAGAAGAAGCTGCTCCTCCTCAGATAGAAATCAAGGAGACGGTTCCTCCGGTGACCGTGAGACCAGAAGAAGCTGCTCCGTCTGAAACCACAGCAGGTAAATAAAACTGTCTTTCCTCAGACAATATGTTTGTTTGAATTGAACTTTCATGAACTTTCAGACGTAAAATTATCCTTTATTCATCCCATTACTCGATGAGGCTTCTAAGTATTACTCAACAAGGCTTCATAGTATTTCTCAGTGAGACTTCATAGTATATCTACATGAGGCTCCGAAGTATTACTCAATGAGGCTTCATACTATTACTCTGCAAGGCTTTGTAGTATTCTTCCATGAGGCTTCGTAGTATTACTCCGAGAGGCTTCGTAGTATTATTCTGAAAGGCTTTGTAGTATTATTCAGAGAGGCTTCGTAGTATTATTCCGAAAGGCTTCGTTGTATTATTCCGAGAGGCTTTGTAGTATTACTCAGTGAGGCCTCACAGTATTACTCCATGAGACTTTGAAGTATTACTCAGTGAGGCTTTGTGGTATTACTCAGTGAGGCCTCATAGTATTACTCCATGAGGCTTTGTAGTATTACTCAGTGAGGTTTTATAGTATTACTCAGTGAGGCCTCATAGTATTACTCCATGAGGCTTTGAAGTATTACTCAGTGAGGCTTTTTGGTATTATTCCGAGAGGCTTCGTAGTATTATTCCGAGAGGCTTCGTAGTATTACTCCGAGATGCTTCGTAGTATTATCCCGAAAGGCTTCATAGTATTATTCCACAAGGCTTCGTAGTATTATTGCGAGAGGCTTCATAGTATTATTCCGTGAGGCTTTGAAGTATTATTCCGTGAGGCTTCATAGTATTATTCCACAAGGCTTCGTAGTATTATTCCGTAAGGCTATGTAGTATTATTGCGAGAGGCTTCATAGTATTATTCCGTGAGGCTTTGAAGTATTATTCCATGAGGCTTCGTAGTATTATTCCGCAATGCTTCGTAGTATTATTCTGCGAGGCTTCGTAGTATTATTCCGTTAGGCTTCGTAGTATTATTCCGAGAGGCTTTGTAGTATTATTCCGAGAGGCTTCGTAGTATTATTCGAGAGGCTTCGTAGAGGTTCGTAGTATTCCGTGAGGTTGTAGTATTACTCCGAGAGGCTTCGTAGTATTATTCCAAGAGGCTTCGTAGTATTATTCCGAGAGGCTTCATAGTATTATTCCGAGAGGCTTCGTAGTATTGTTCCGCGAGGCTTCGTAGTATTATTCCGAGAGGCTTCGTAGTATTATTCCGCGAGGCTTCGTAGCATTATTCCAAGAGGCTTCGTAGTATTATTCCGAGAGGCTTCATAGTATTATTCCAAGAGGCTTCGTAGTATTATTCCGAGAGGCTTCGTAGTATTATTCCGCGAGGCTTCGTAGTATTATTCCGCGAGGCTTCGTAGTATAATCCCTAGAGGCTTCGTAGTATTATTCCGCGAGGCTTCGTAGTATTATTCCGCGATGCTTCGTAGTATTATTCCGCGATGCTTCGTAGTATCACTCCACTAGTTGCGTTAAATAATTTTCAAAGACTTGGATGATGTCAAACAAAAAGCAGCTTCGTAGAAAGTTGTGTTTGGCAGGTCAAAGGTTAAAGCAAAGGTCAAGCAGGCATTATGAGCCGCGCCCTGTTTGCTAAACCCACCTAAGTGAGTGAGATCAGTGAGATTAAACCAGAAGATGTTCCACCAATAGGAACAATCCCACGTCTCTATGGCAACAACAAAAATACTTTTTAAAAGTAACGACTTGTTTAAAAACCTCCAGCTCCAGCCGTTCCTGTCCCAGAGGTTCCTGCGCCAGAGGATTCACAGACTCCACAACCAGAGGAAGAACCGGCGACGACTTTGGCGCCCGTCGAAGAGGAGGTGGGTGTCGACACAACAACACAACAGACGCACAACTGACGCACAACTGAGCTCACGTTAACATTATGACCAGGAGGCTCCCGGAGCCGCGGCGCCCGGGGAGGGTCCGGCGGCAGAGAAACCCACCGACCCGCCCGGCGACAACAAGACCACGAGACGAGTCGCGGACCCGGTTCCGGATGTCGTGAAGGACTCGAGCAACTTGGCCCCGACAGGTGAGACTCACTGAAGCCCACGGTTTCAATCTGTCGGTTCTGAACCAGCATCACTTCCGTTGCCAAGGGAACCAGAGAACCTTCCAGAAATTGATCAGAATTAAACAATACATGTAGAAAACACACACAAAAGAATCATGAGTCATACTTAAGTAACTATTTATACTATTTTCTCCACTGTGTTGATGCTAGCCTGTTAGCTAGCTAGCTAGCTAGCTAGCAGAAGATGAAGATAAACGTATTAATATCTTAAAAGGTTATTAAAAAAACAAGTTGTAATTCACACGTTCTTTAACTTTATCTCTACGAGGAAACAGATTCAAACCGTACAATAAAAAGGAAGTTGACGCACGTTAGCATCGGGTTAGCTAAACCGTTTATATCGACAAATCATGAGCAGTTATTTACATTCAGGTTGAACCATTTGTTTCCTCGTTTGTTTCTTTGATGAATGGAAACATAAATATATTTCTTATGGAGATTTTAGACTCGTACGTTTACCTAAAACTAGCTGCTAGCTGTGGATAATTACACTTAAAATAGAACTCATTTGGTTGAATGTAGCTGCTAGCATGACGTAGCTAAAACAAGGAAGTGAGTGTTGCTAATGTGGCTAAAACTCTTCAAACAACAAACAAAACAAAGTCAAAAAGTCAAAACAAAGTCTTAAACTCGCAGGACGTTATAAAATGAATACTATATACAAATATATATTCTGCGAGCAGCTGGAGAACATCAACAATGTTGGGATCTTCATAACTTAAAACAACGTAAACCATCTCTCCCGCCGCGCCCTAGACTCTCCCACCTGAACGCATCCCTGACCTCTGACCCCTGACCCCTGAATCATCCACAAAACAAGTGCCTTTTATTAAAACAAATACACGTCTCATGATATATGTTGCTTTCTTTTGCACCTCCCTGCGGTCCTGCATGTGTGTTCTCCTGCTGAAGGACTGGGATTGTTCTGGCAGGTTCTGAGGCGGGACTCGGACCCGTATATCATTTCAGGGTGGTAGAGCTGGAAGCTCCCCAAAAATGACCTCAGAGCCATGTTTTCTTACCGTCCTCCTCCGGACGCTCGTCTGCAGTCGCATTATCGCTCACACTCTAGTCTGGTTCAGAAGTACTTTCTGAAGTACTGGTGTCGCTCGTCTATCGCTCACACTCTGAAGTACTTTCTGAAGTACTGGTGTCGCTCGTCTATCGCTCACACTCTGAAGTACTTTCTGAAGTACTGGTGTCGCTCGTCTATCGCTCACTCTCTGAAGTACTTTCTGAAGTACTGGTGTCGCTCGTCTATCGCTCACACTCTGAAGTACTTTCTGAAGTACTGGTGTCACTTGTCTATCGCTCACACTCTGAAGTACTTTCTGAAGAACTGGTGTCGCTTGTCTATAACTCACTCTCTGAAGTACTTTCTGAAGTACTTTCTGAAGTACTTTCTGAAGTACTTTCTGAAGTCACTTCCCCCCCTCCCCCCCCCCCCCTACCCAAAGAACTTGGTGTCGATCGTCTATCGCTCACACTCTGAAGTACTTTCTGAAGTACTGGTGTCGCTCGTCTATCGCTCACACTCTGGTCTGGTGTTCTGAAGTACTTTCTGAAGTACTGGTGTCGCTCGTCTATCGCTCACACTCTGGTCTGGTGTTCTGAAGTACTTTCTGAAGTACTGGTGTCGCTTGTCTATCACTCACACTCTGAAGTACTTTCTGAAGTACTGGTGTCGCTCGTCTGTCGCTCACACTCTGAAGTACTTTCTGAAGTACTGGTGTCGCTCGTCTATCGCTCACACTCTGAAGTACTTTCTGAAGTACTGGTGTCGCTCGTCTATCGCTCACACTCTGGTCTGGTGTTCTGAAGTACTTTCTGAAGTACTGGTGTCGCTTGTCTATCGCTCACACTCTGAAGTACTTTCTGAAGTACTGGTGTCGATCGTCTATCGCTCACACTATGAAGTACTTTCTGAAGTACTGGTGTTGCTCGTCTACCACTCACACTCTGGTTAGGTGTTCTGAAATACTTTCTGAAGTACTGGTGTCGCTCGTCTGTCGCTCACACTCTAGTCTGGTGTTCTGAAGTACTTTCTGAAGTACTGGTGTCGCTCGTCTGTCGCTCACACTCTAGTCTGGTGTTCTGAAGTACTTTCTGAAGTACTGGTGTTGCTCGTCTATAAGTACTGGTGTCGCTCTGCTCCGGATGTCCTCCCTGCATGCGTCAGTCATGAGTCTCTTTACGAGGATGTTTAAGATTCTGCAGCAGCAGGTGTTGATGCTGATCTGTGAGAAAAGTACAGACGCAGTAAATAACAAAGTATGTGTTTGTTGCAACGTGTCATCAGCATAAAGAGACATAATGCCTGCAATACACACTAAAAAATAAATGAATTTAAGTTAAAATAGCATTATATGAACTTATTCATCGTCCCTCCATCTAGAGTAATGAAAATAATCGACTTCTAACATCGTGAAAAATACTTTATTTGCATAAAAAGGAGGCGAACACACGACTGTTCTCAACACTGACTCACTCCAGTCGTTTGCCCTGCAGTCCAGGATAGAGTTCTGGCGAAGGGATGGTTCTGAAGGATAATGTTCTTTCCTCAGACCCGTCAAGATCTCGGTGTCACACCCACCGGGCCTGTTCTCTATTGAGATCTGATCCCCAGGCGACGGCCTCCAGCCATCAGAAACACAACTCCGCGCCGACAGATGCGTTAATAATCCTAATGGTTCTTAAAGCTCCATCATTTCTTGCAGGCCGGGGCTTCAACCTGGAGGACGCTCTGGTGGACGGTGGCGAGCCCTCCAGTGGCTCCAAGTCGGGGAGGAGTCAAATTGGATCCGGCTGTGAGTTATTAAAAATATCACAAGTAGCCTTTGGTTCCGAGAGAAAAGCATGTTCGTCAAGAGGGTGTTCAGTTTCAGGGGAATTCGCCGAAAATGCATTTGTTTTGAAGTGGAACTTTCCATCTTCCTCTTAGTCTCGTGGGAGTCACGGTCCGAAGCACAAGAACAGGAATATTAATGTGAAGAATAATGTGTTTTTGATGACAAATCATGTTTTTCCCCAGGTGGGAACATTTCTCACCAAATTCTTGAATAGTAACAAACCATTTTCAGCAGAAGAAACACCAAAATATATAGTCAAAATCAGCATATAGATCTTGTTAATAATAATAAAATATTTTTCAAAAGTACTTTTAAAACACTTCAGATCACAAGTACTAAATCAAACTTTAGATTAGATTAGATTGACTTTATTATGTTTTTTTTGGTTCACGGGCCATGTTATTGTTATGTTATTCTAACTTTATCTTTGTATCCTTTTCTTTGTGTTATTTTCTTTTGATCTCTGTTCTTTATATTTGCACTTTGTCATCCCTTGCACTTTGTTTTCTTATTTGCACTTTGTTCTTGTTTTTATAAATCTATCGTCTGCTGTGAACTGGAAACACAATTTCCCAAAGGACATCTTTAGAGAGATTAATGAAGTCTATCTAATCTAATCTAATCTAATCTGATCTATTTTATTCTTATTTTATTTGTTATTTAATTCTTTTTTTTATTTGTTATTTTATTCATATTTTATTTTTTTCTTCTTTATTTGTTTTGTTATTTTATTCTTATTTTATTTTTTATTATATTCTAATTTTATTATTTAAATTTTTTAATTAATTGTTATTTAATTTGTAGTTGTATTTGTTATTTAATACTTTATTTTATTCTTTATTTTAATCTTATTTTATTTGTTATTTTATTCTTATTTTACTTGTTATTTAATTCTTATTTTATTTGTTATTTTATTCTTATTGAATTTGTTTTTTTATTTTTTATTTACATTTACACTTCCATGTTAATATCCTATAAAGTCCTTTATTATATTTTATTGCATTTATTATTTTTTACATTTTATTTAGTCTATTCAAGTGTAAAAATATAGACTTGTTTCATTATTTTCTGATCAATTCTTCTCGCCGAGGCTTCAATACCAGACGTTACAGTCGAGCAATATTAAAGTATTTGAATGTTTTCAAGTGTCTTTTAGGACGAAGATGAAGACGAAGACAACTGAGCTACATTAAAATGAACAAACATTTTTGTCTAGAACTCTAAAAAGAACACATTAACCAACATTAGTCGACACGAGAGTAGAAAGCGAGTGAAACTACCACTTTAAATATAGTGTAAACCATCACAAAGACACTTAAATCCGTCCTTCTGCACAATTTCCCACGAACCGAGACCAGTTGCTTCACTTGTTTAGAAAGTTTTAATCACCGGCCTGCGGGCGTTTGTGACACAGCGACGGGAAGCCAGAGATTGTTTTCTCTTGGCGAGGCTTCGCTCACCTTTCTATTCCGCACGTGAAAGCTGAGTCATCCGGGTCACTTTAATCGTTATAATCTGCCGAGGGTTCGACTCCCGCGCTCTGTTATTAGTGGATTTGTCGTGTCGACGCAGGCCGAGCGTGATGTCACGGGCGGGACAGGACAGGCCGATAAGATGTTGGACGACACATCAAAGCGCAGATGGAGGGCGTGTCCCGAGCTATTTCCAGATATCACATTTTTTCCGTGCGTGGTCGTGGGACGATCTTCTGGACGGACTTCGGGGACTCGACTCCATTGTTGGGGGGAGAAGCTGCCGCGATTAAGTGTGTTTGTGTTGATATGTGTGTGTGTCGCTGCTTCAAGACCAGTTTAGGCAGGAACGTTACTCGCCTCCAGGGGTTTGAAGCGTCTCGTGTGTGTATACGTTCATGTCTGTTTACTATCGTCTGAACCGTTGATATCTTCTTCTCGTGAGTCACGGTGATCTACTGACAGACCCTGGGAAGCTCTGCTAGAATATATTGTGTAACATATAGTAAAGAATGTGTTTAATCATGACGTCGAAGGGAAGAAAAGCTTTAAAAGTTCTATAAGAATGATTGTGATGAATGTATCACGGCATCGACATCTGTCGTGTGTACAATGAAAGTATTATAAACTATAAAAGTATTAAAATATGAAGTTCAGTGAAACTACAAGATTGTTTAATGGTCAAAAAGTCTCTAGTGAAGGTTTTTGTTGACATTTGTTTTTACATATATATTTGAATATAGAGTATGTTTGTAGTGAATGTTTTTGTGAACATTTTGAGTGTTTATTTGTATTTCTAAGGATTTGTGTGTAGAAATATTTTTGCTATAAATTGGAGAAAAATTGAACAAGGTTTCAAGAAATTCTACTTGATTTTAGAAACTACAGCTTTGTATCATGAAACAGCTGATGATGCATTATGACTCAACTGGCGATGTATCATGAAACAGCTGATGATGTATCATGAAACAGCTGATGATGTATCATGACTCAACTGACGATGTATCATGAAACAGCTGATGATGTATCATGAAACAGCTGATGATGTATCATGAAACAGCTGATTATGTATAATGAAACAGCTGACGATGTATCATGAAACAGCTGACGATGTATCATGAAACAGCTGACGATGTATCATGAAACAGCTGATGATGTATCATGAAACAGCTGATTATGTATCATGAAATAGCTGATGATGATCTTGAAACAGCTGATGATGATCATGAAACAGCTGATGATGTATCATGAAACAGCTGATGATGTATCTTGAAACAGCTGATGATGTTTCATGAAACAGTTTAAAAATGATACCAGGTTCAACTGAATAAATAGATCAGAGACAAATATTATAAAGCAAAGAGTGACATCTAGTGGTAAAATAAAGACACCGTATCATGACACACCATCTGCTGTTTCATGAAGCTTCATCAACACATCACTAGTTGATATAATAATTACCGTCGTCTCTAAATTTAGCCAAATTTAGGGACAAAGTTGCAAATGTACTTCTGTACTTAAACGACTTCAAGATTCAACATATAGCTGCGTTCAAGTCTCGTTTTGTTGGTACCAAAGCTTCGCAGCACATACTGAACACAATATTTTTGAGTATTGTTTTGATTGTTAAAGCGCTTTGTGACCCTGGTCTGGAAAAGTGCTATATAAATAAATATTACTTACTTACTTACTTACAATCTAGGACTGTAGCAATATCTCACAATACCATTGGCTACGATTGATTTACATGCGATTGGATCATTTATTTTAAGGGGACACTGACTTTAACTGACATCTTCTGATTGTTGAAGTAAAACTAAAAGAAATAATGTTCAAAAACAATAGTCATCGCCGGGATCTCGCTGGATTTCATTCTTTCATCAGCTGCCGATCTGCCATCTAGAGGCCGGAGGATGAATTACAACATCAAAATGAACAAACTATGTGAATATTTACATATGACTGTAACTTTTAAAAGCTAAAAATGTATAAAAAATAATAAATTAAAATTTGAATACCAATACAGTATTGTAAAAAATAGCGATATTTACTGTTGTATTGATTATTCTGATGTAATCTAGAGATAGTGACGAGTCCTCAGGTGTCGTACAGAAGTAAATATCAACGTGTCATCAGCAAAGAGATGTTTACGACAAATATTGAAAATGAAAATGAAGAAACCACATGTTTGTGAGATTAAAGTACCACGAGTGAGAAGCTGCAGCAAGAAAGAACTTGTCTAATGGTTACAGGTTTAAAGAGATAACGATCGTTTCGAGATGATTCTCCTTTTTTTCATCTTGTGGAATTTTCTAATCACGTGTTTGTCTCTCGTCCTCAGTGCATGTTGCCGAAGCCACGGGCGAAGGTAAGAAGCTGTCGGTCACATGTGATCTGTTTAGAAGTCGAGCCTCTTTGAAACTAGTGGTACAAACAGGAAGAGGTTGGCACGTCCACGACAGAGTTGCCAGGATGTCGATCCACAGGAAATGCATCCTGTCAATTGTCTCCTTTGTTTTCTTGCCAAACGCCACTTTGACGAGTCCATTGTGGATCTTGAGATCCTTTTTTTATTTTAAAGGCAATAAATGCAACTTCCGTTCCCGACGGGATGCTGAGACTGAATTGATCTAAAAGAAATCCTTTTTTATTTTTTTTTATCTTACTCATTATATATTGAATTTTTTGTTTTTCTGAAGGCAAAGAGTAAAAATGTGTTTTATTAACTGTCATGTTTATAAATGTCTTTATCCTGTTTTAAACTTTAGCACTTTGTTGATCAAATGTAAAGTGCAATACAAATTAAACCTATTATTGATTTATTTTTTGTCAAAAAAGAGAAACAACAAAAACTACTTATAAAAATCAAATGTTTCAACCAAAAAAACCGATCAATTATACAATTTATTGTAATAATATTTAAAAAGTAAATTAAATAATGAATGTATACTGTCAACTTAACATATAAAATGTATCATGATTAGAATTAAATATATTATTATTGTATTTGCTAAAATAATACATGTAATTTGACAAGTTTATGTGTTTTTTTAATATTATTATTATTATTACATGTTATTAACACGTTTTTCTTTTTTTATTTCCACAGACAAACCTGAAACCAAAAGGTAAGTTCACCATCTTTCTTCATTACTATAACTATTACTATTACTATAACTATTACTATTACTATTACTATTACTAAGTCTAGTCGTGAAGCTTGACGTGACCAACTGAAGGTAAAGGTTTGGTCGTACAAACGAATATTGAGCTGAACTGCTACAAAATAATCTCTGAACATAAAAGCGTCGGGTAAAGGTTGTGTGTCGTGTACACACATGTACACACACGTACACACACGTCCTCAATTACTGCACTTTATCACCGACTCACCTCAATTTCAGCCTCTTTACTCCGTGACTCACGTCTTTTTTTTTAAAATTCATCTGGAGTGAATGTTCTCTGAGTCATCGCTCCCTCCTTCTTTACTAACCTTTACTCGCTTTTACTCATTCTCTGTTCGCACGTCAACCTCCCAACACCTCCACACCTGTCCTGGATCTCCTCCCTGTACTCCACAGATGAAGGAGTGGACGTTAGAAACGTCTGATACTCAAAGAATCCCAGGATGGAAAGATTATTGCGGCTCTCGAGCCTCAGGCCGTCACTTGTAGACAATTAAAGGGTTTACTTTCTTTCTCGGGTCAAACTGGGCGGACACCGGACTCCTCGTGTGACGACCACCCACGTCTGCACTTCAGTCCTGCTTCACAAATGTGCTGGATTTTATAGACAGGCAGTTGACTGGCCACCTTACTTAAACTATCTCAAACTCTGGTGTTGTGATAGTGTAGTAACAAGTATATATGTGTAGTATTGTCCAGTACTTGACTCTGGTGTTGTGAAAGTGTAGTAACAAGTATATATGTGTAGTATTGTCCAGTACTTGACTCTGGTGTTGTGATAGTGTAGTAACGAGTATATATGTGTAGTATTGTCCAGTAGTTGACTCTGGTGTTGTAATACTGTAGTAACAAGTATATATGTGTAGTATTGTCCAGTACTTGACTCTGGTGTTGTGATAGTGTAGTAACAAGTATATATGTATAGTATTGTCCAGTACTTGACTCTGGTGTTGTGATAGTGTAGTAACAAGTATATATGTATAGTATTGTCCAGTACTTGACTCTGGTGTTGTGATAGTGTAGTAACAAGGATATATGTGTAATACTGTCCAGTACTTGACTCTGGTGTTGTAGTATTTACAGAACACATGACTCTTGACAAAGTCGTAACTGCTTTCATTTGTTTTCAAACCAAAATATATCCAAACATCAGCTTTAAAAGCTGCTGGAGTCACTGTATCCTCTCATCCTCAGTCATCGCTAGCATCTTGTAAGATTTCATTCTTCCTTTAGTTTAGTGCTTAATAAGTTTAATTGCTATACAGAAATGAAGAAACACTGTGAATATTTACATGTTATTTATAATTTAAGAAACTCATTGTTTATTTATGTACACACTGTATTGAAATAAAAAGCAAAATAAAACTACAGAGAAAATAAAATATGATTTAAAAGTAGAAAAATAATATGGATACATTTTTAAAGTAAAAAGAAATGTTTGTTGTGTTGTTGAATATCAACACAGTATTGTGTTTAATAAATAATATTAGCTTTAAATAATACATTTACTCAGAATAAGGCTTCAGTCCTGCTTCACAAATGTGGTTGATTTTATAGACAGGCAGTTGCTTGGCCACCTTACTTGCACTCTCTCTAGAAGTTTGAAACTCGCCCGCAAGAAACAACACAACAACCTTGGTTTGTTGACACGAGTTAAGCCGTAAATGTACTGATGGTGTAAACATGGAGAAGCTTTAATGTCCCTCGAGGGCCTCGCTTACCTCCTCGTGTCGTGTAAGAAGAAATATCAAATTGAATTCTGGGATGTGGGAATTTCTATACGAGTCCCGGGGGCCAAATGTGGTCCCCCAGCTCATTTTACGTGGCCCACCGGGATCTACATGAAATGAAATGTTGATGTTGGTGACCTATGAAGACGCTGAAGTGTTTAAGATAAGATGAGGAATACAGAAGCGATGAGAGTCAAACTAATGTTGAAGGTCATTGATGGGAGTGTTGGAAGAAAGGAGGACAAACACGGAGATAATTAAAGAAAATAAAGAAAACAGTGAGAGTCAAACTTCCTGTTAAAGTTCGCTGAGTAAATGTTTTTTAACTGCAACAATATTTTGGCTCCTTGATGGACTTTGACTCTCCTAAGGTGTCCTATAAATATGTAGTGAAAAATAAAACTACATGGATATTATTTAAATGTAAAATGTTTTATTCTACAAAATGCTAGAGTCGTCTCTGGAAATATATCTATATTGAAATGTTAATCTTTACATTTAAAATGTCGGTTAAATCGAGTTAAAGTTCAACATTTTAATTGTTTATTTCCACCATTGAATATTCTGATTACACTGAAATACTTCCACTATACTCACAAGATACGTCACAATAATCTTTACTGAATTAAACTTTAATAGCAATTTAGATTATATTATATTAGATTAGATAGACTTTATTAATCCTTCTGGAGATCTACTGAGCAGACGCTAGTTCCATAAAAACAAGAACAAAGTGCAAATAAAAAAAGACCAAAGTGCAAGGGATGACAAAGTGCAAATTTAAAGAACATAAATCAAAGGAAATAGCACAAAGAAAAGGACACAAAGATCAACATGGAATCATAAAATGTAAATAATTCAACTGTAAACGAAAGATGATGAAATGAAGAATTTTGATGAAATGATCCTGAAACAACTGAACTGAAAACAAGTGTATTTTGAGGGTAGAGTCAGTGTTTTACCAGCAGTTACTACATTGTTGTTAATATTCTGTGTGTTTGAGTTCGACACAACAACAAGTCCTGCCTTATCTCCCATCAGATCAGTCCACACACACCCAGAAGTCTTACTCACTCTTTATTACGCTAATTTTCACCATTTTTATCTCTTCCATTATTGAGATGCTCAAGTCAAGATCTAAAAAAGAGCCGAGTCAGCAAATTGTATTTTTGTAACATTTCTTTCTTCATGACTCAAAACATCCAGAATCTTATTCAATCATTAAATAATTACTTTAAAGTGTAGAGTTATTATATGTAATTATAATTACTAATAATGATAAGGGGTGTTTATTCTCAAGAATCTGATAATATAATACATATTACGATACAGGGTCAACGATACGATATATAGTGATACTGTGGAAACAAGTACATATGTGTAGTATTGTCCAGTACTTGACTTTGATGTTGTGATAGTGTAGTAAAAGTATATATGTGTAGTATTGTCCAGTACTTGACTCTGGTGTTGTGATAGTGTAGTTAAAAGTATATATGTGTAGTATTGTCCAGTACTTGACTCTGGTGTTGTGATAGTGTAGTTAAAAGTATATATGTGTAGTATTGTCCAGTACTTGACTCTGGTGTTGTGATAGTGTAGTTAAAAGTATATATGTGTAGTATTGTCCAGTACTTGACTCTGGTGTTGTGATAGTGTAGTTAAAAGTATATATGTGTAGTATTGTCCAGTACTTGACTCTGGTGTTGTGATAGTGTAGTTAAAAGTATATATGTGTAGTATTGTCCAGTACTTGACTCTGGTGTTGTGATAGTGTAATTAAAAGTATATATGTGTAGTATTGTCCAGTACTTGACTCTGGTGTTGTGATAGTGTAGTTAACAAGTATATATGTGTAGTATTGTCCAGTACTTGACTCTGGTGTTGTGATAGTGTAGTTAAAAGTATATATGTGTAGTATTGTCCAGTACTTGACTCCGGGGGTGTTGAAATAGTAGTTAAAAGTATATATGTGTAGTATTGTCCAGTACTTGACTCTGGTGTTGTGATAGTGTAGTTAAAAGTATATATGTGTAGTATTGTCCAGTACTTGACTCTGGTGTTGTGATAGTGTAGTTAAAAGTATATATGTGTAGTATGAAAGCAGTTACGACTTCACCAACAAAAAACCAAACCCCAACCCCCCTTCATCCTCAGTCATCGCTAGGATCTCCCAAGGGTCCTGTTCCTCAGATTTCATTCTTCCTTTTAGTTTAGTGCTTAATAAGTTTAATTGCTACACAAAAATGAAGAAACACTGTGAATATTGTTATTATTATAATGTATTATAATGTTAATTATAATTTAAGAAACTCATTGTTTAATTATGTACACACTGTATTGAAATAAAAAGCAAAAGAAATGAAATGAAAACAAAATATGATTTAAAAGTAGAAAAATAGAAATAATGGCTACATTTTTTAAGTAAAACTAAATGTTTGTTGTGTTGTTGAATATCAACACAGTATTGTGTTTAATAAATAATACTCGCTTTAAATAATTATACATTCACTCAGAATTATAATTATGTAAACACTTGAATAAATGAACCTCATTAAAGTCTAATCTCTGTTTAAATACCTTTTGTTTATTTACTGGTGAAAAGAAGGGAAAGTGCTGAGAGTCTCACTAACAGGTATTTACTCAAGAATTGAAACTATTTGTGTTGCCACGGCAACAGAGCAGCACCAGGTGATTTACGACACTGTTAAAAATTAAAAAAAGAAATGCTCATTATTGTGTCCTTCCTCAGAGGCGGGATCTGGACCGTTGGCCGGCGTCCTGAGCGGGATCATCCTGGCGGCCGTCGGGTCGGTCAGCGGCTTCGTGGTCTATCAGAAGAAGAAGCTGTGCTTCAGCAACAATCAGGGTAAACCTTCAGACCGATGGCATCCATCACTCCGTGGACCACTTCAAATGTCGCCCGTCCGGATTTTAAAAAAGGTCGTCCGAGCCTTCGGGGGGAAATTCTTAGCGAAGCCTCGGCGGGATTTGAACCTTAAGTCCATCTTACCTGCGGTAATTGACGGTCGGTCTCCAGCTCAAGTAGTTAAGGTCAACCCCCCCCTCGATGTTGTCAGTCCGGGTCGACTGCTGCTGCTTCAGCGACTCTTTGTTTACGGTCAACATGTCTGCTCAGGTGCTGAGTCAGTGTCGTGGAAAAAAAACGTTTCCCTTTTTCTCATTGTTCCTTCGTTTGTTGACACGAGTTAAGCCGTAAATGTACTGACGGTGTAAACATGGAGGAGCTTTAATGTCCCTCGAGGGCCTCGCTTACCTCCTGCCTCGTGACAACATACACTGGAATTCTGGGATGTAGGAATTTTCTACACGGGCTCTTCATGAAACTAAATGTTCATGATGGTGAGCTATGAAGACGCTTAAGTGTTTAAGATAAGATAAGGAATGACGATGGGAAAAGGAGGACAAACACGGAGATAATTAAGGAAAATAAAACCTCTAAGAATAAAAAGTAAGAGTCAAACTTCCTGTTAAAGTTTGCCGAGTAAATGTTTTTCAAACTGTGATGGAGTTTTGAGTCTCTTATAACCTGTGCTATAAATATGTAGTGAAAAATAAAAGTACAAAGACATTATTTAAATGTAAAACATGTTTTATTCGACAAAATGTTAATTAAAATTAACTTTTGTTTAAATTATGTTTCCAACAAATTCAAGTTTCTCACTTAACTCTGCTGTTAAATCTGCTGAAAATAAATGAAATGATATCAGAATATAGAATGAATTTAACATTTTAAAACTTTTAACATTTCAAAACTGCATTTTAAATATTTATTAGTTTTTTCAAGCATTTATGTATTATATATATACATATATTTTAATAATTAAATTAAAGATTATATATATTTAAAGGTTTAATTGTATTATTTTATAATATTTACAATTTTTATTTTTATTTTACAAATACTTTCATATTGTCATTCCAGTAATTGAAAAAAAACAACCACTTCTAAAGTCGATATTTTTTTATTTGTATCTTTTAAATTCAATAAAAAAAATGTTAATTGACGACAGGACAGAACCAAAAGATGAGTCATGTGACCATCTGTGCGTCGCGTGATTGGCTGAGAGTCTGAGTAGCTCTTTAATAAAAATATTTTTTTTTTTAAAATATTTCAATTGTTAAATTAAAGCATTAAATGTTTTGATTTGACACTGATTTACTTTCATGGTCTGGTTAAAAGATACATAGAAATGAATACACTTTTTTTCTATTTAAACATGAGATATAATCATTCCTGATGTTCCTGATGTTCCTCATGTTCCTGATGTTCATCATGTTCCTCATGTTCCTCATGTTCCTGATGTTCCTGATGTTCCTCATGTTCCTGATGTTCATCATGTTCCTCATGTTCCTGATGTTCCTCATGTTCCTGATGTTCATCATGTTCCTCATGTTCCTGATGTTCCTCATGTTCCTGATGTTCCTCATGTTCCTCATGTTCCTGATGTTCCTCATGTTCCTGATGTTCATCATGTTCCTCATGTTCCTGATGTTCCTGATGTTCATCATGTTCCTCATGTTCCTGATGTTCCTCATGTTCCTGATGTTCATCATGTTCCTTATGTTCCTGATGTTCCTCATGTTCCTGATGTTCCTCATGTTCCTCATGTTCATCATGTTCCTCATGTTCCTGATGTTCATCATGTTCCTCATGTTCCTGATGTTCCTGATGTTCCTCATGTTCCTGATGTTCCTGATGTTCCTGATGTTCCTCATGTTCCTGATGTTCCTGATGTTCCTGATGTTCATCATGTTCCTCATGTTCCTGCAGAACCCGACGCAGAAGCTGCACGGAAGGCGGACGCGGTGGAAGCTCAGTCGGACCCTCAGGGTACGAAGACTATGGTCGACGCCACTCGTCGTGAACCCGAAGTAATAACCCCTCTGCTGCCCCCCCGCAGTCCTCAGCACCCTGTTGAACTCCAACCAATGAGAAGCGACGTCCAAGCAGACTGATGACATCATCATCGGGCTCCCACCGGAGCCAACCAGCTGTGAGGCCCCTGACCTGGGCTGTGTGTTACTGTGTGTGTGTGCGTGTGTGTGTGTGCTTGAGGCCGAGTGTTTCTTAAACGTTGTGCGCGCGAGTGCGTCGGAACATTTTCTACTTTTAAATCCAGACCCTAAAAAAACGAACAAATTCTCGTCCGTACAAAGAAACAAAAGTGATATTAAAGTCGTCGTATCTTTATATCGTGACGTATTTACCACGTATTAGCGGCTCCTCAATCAAAGGCTCCAAAGGAAAAGTTGTGTATTCCACGTGTGTGTTTTCGATGTCACTGTGTGTGTGTGTGTTTTCTTTTGAAGGGTTGCGACCTGAGGAAAGTGTACTGTTGGGGTGCGACCACTTGTCATGAGTCAGCAATATTTTCGGAGCCTCGTCTGATGAACACGTGGAGTCACCGTGAGGGAAAGGTGTTGACAAAACACATTTGTTCGATCTTGTCGCCGGTGGAGACGCGTTTGTGTGACCTTGTCAACGTTGTGACGCTAGTCCATTTTTTTTGTAACATTATTAGTGCCTTGGCTGGGCGGCCAAGCTTGACTGGTGCGGAAGACGTGAAAGAGGGATGTCGAGTACACAAAGTATTACATTTACTTTACATTTAAACGCAGACGATACACACAGATACACAACAAACTCGAGTGAAAGTGTGTTTTTAAAAACATCTTTTACACATTTGAGGGAAAGTTAACAGCATAACAGCTGTTTTTTAAACAGGATAACATTAAAATTGCATTGAAATATCTTTTCAAAGAATTCAATCCACTAATCCAACAGTCACATGATCATCTCTCCGTCGCATGATTGGCTGAACATTTATATGGAATTTAAAAGACTGCGGATTTAAAACATACATTTATTTTTTAACAAATCAAATTGAAATATTAAACTCTACATCTATAATACTAAAATTTTGAAAACATTTTAATATTTAATTATTACAAATATACGTAAAAACGTTAAAAAACGAATTCAACCTTTCAATATACAAATGATTTAAAAAATTAAATTAATTAATTAATGCTTAAACAAACATATCAAAACACTTTATCAAACTTTATATGTAAAAAAAAGAAAATTCAAACTTTTAAATTCCATGAATAAATAAAAGGTAATTTCACCTTCGATAAACAAATTCAATCAATCAAAATAATCAATTCAAACTTAAACATAGAAATGACTGAATTTGAAGTTAATTAAAAAAATGTAAATAAAAAATTTGAGATAAATTCAATTTTCTTATTCCACTGATTTACTTCCATATATATTTTTCTCTTCAACAACTATCACGTCTTTTTCAGTCGGTCAAGCTTCTCCGCTTCAGATTCTTTTGTATTTCCTCGCTAGCAACATGTTTCGCTCCACGCGTCCTGACTCTTGATTGTCTTCGGAAACTGTTGCTGTGGTATTTTTGTGGTTATCGTTGCCTCAGAAGAAACAGCAGCTAAAGAAAAAAACAGCCTTTTTTTTCCCTCCGCTGTAGCACAAAACATGAATGTCTTTCTGTTGCCTTGTTGGTCCGGCGCCTGTTGCCTTCTCTCTCTTGGAAACAGGGTCTAGACTTAGGGCTGTAGTGAGGAGCTGCAATACACGACAGAGACTGTAGGTCTTGCCTTTAAAAATATCAACGTTTTGTGATGTTTTTTTTAACTTCTTGCTTTTTCAACTGAGGGCCGGACGCCTGCTTGAAGAAAAGTTTGAGAGTTTTTTAATGAGCTGTGACTGATACGTGACGACACTGTGATCCAGCCACGAGTTTCTGACAAACACAACAAAACACAACAGGAATAACAACTAAACAAGTGGATTTAAAGTCTTCTTGCTGATCAACTGGACAAAACCTTAGATTAAACAAAAGTGTGCTTAAAACCTATTATTTCCTGTTGCATGATGGGAAAATCATAACCCTGAGTTATGATCATAATCTCAGGTTCTACGAATTGGTGCGAAGCCCTTTAACCGCTTCGCTATTGGTTTACCCCCGAGGCACCAATGGCGGAGTGGTTAGAGGGCGAGCACCAAATGAAGTAGAACCTGTGGTCTCTTAAGAAAGCACATAAAATGCACCGAATAAAGCGAAACCACTGATGCCTTTAAAAAACTCACACTGAAGATTCTAAACCTAGTTTCTTTTTGTTCGACAAGTCCACGACTTTAACTACTTCAGCTTCGTAAAAAAGTAATGATGTGTTGATAAGGCTTCACGAAACCAATGTTGGTGTATCACGATACAGTGTCTTCATTTAGAATGACCACTAGATGTCACTCTCTGATCTACTCATTCAATTAAATCTTTGAAACTGATACTGACATTAAGTAGTGTTTCAAAATGAAGTCAGTGTTTCATGCTACATCATCAGCTGTTTCACGATACATCATCAGTTGATTCATGCTACATCATCAGCTGTTTCATGATACGTCATGAGCAGTTTCATGATACATCATCAGCTGTTTCATGATACATCATCAGCTGTTTCATGATACATCATCAGCTGTTTCCTGATACATCATTATCTGTTTCATGATACATCATTATCTGTTTCATGCTACATCATCAGCTGTTTCATGTTACTTCTTCAGCTGTTTCACGATACATCATCAGCTGTTTCACGATACATCATCAGCTGTTTCCTGATACATCATCAGCTGTTTCATGATACATCATCAGTTGATTCATGCTACATCATCAGCTGTTTCATGATACATCATTAGCTGTTTCCTGATACATCATTATCTGTTTCATGATACATCATTATCTGTTTCATGATACATCATTATCTGTTTCATGCTACATCATCAGCTGTTTCATGTTACTTCTTCAGCTGTTTCACGATACATCATCAGCTGTTTCATGAAGCGTCATCGACACATCACTACAATTATTTACTTTAATGATAACGACCCAAACTAGTACCCGGACCACTTCGTACCAGACTGAAACTGTGACGTTCCTCCAAAGAAAACTGTGACTCGGATTCATCGCGACACTAAATCACTGGAACGAATGATCCGAGCTTGAATTAAACTGAATTTTTGTTTGGTTTGAAAAGTGTCGGTTCTCAAGTGTCGCTCTGGAATATTCTGGACGAAGGAAAATGAAAAGAAAGAGGTTGGCAGGAAAACAAGCAGGTTTTTTGTAACTTTCTAGAAGCACTATCTTGTAAACATGTTCCAGGCTTAGTTCCATCCTGACCTTCACCATCGGATTTTATTTAAATGTGATTTTTTTTTCAACTGTCGCCTCCGGGTTTCGACTAATTGTGTAAATAATGTCGGAGGAGTCAATAAAAGAGTTTTCGTGGGCGTGTTGTCGTCTCGTGTGCTTCCAACAGCTGCTGTCGCAGGAACGCTCGTAAACTCAGGCGAGAGAAACACGTGCTTCATTAGGAACGAATGCAAATGTCAGGTATTTATGGCAGCCATTGATTGATGGAGTCACGGAAGAAACGTATGCGAAGGAAAACCTGTTCGGCAATATAATGTTCTTATCAAGTTCTTATGAAGTTCTTATCAAGTTCTTATCAAGTTCTTATCAAGTTCTTATGAGTCTTAATCTCTTTCAAGTTCTTATCAATTTTATTCTTATATTTTATAAGTTCTTATGAATCTTATAATTCTTTATTTTATGACTTAATTCTTATGGATTTTGAAGCTTATCAAGTTCTTATGAAGTTCTTATGAAGTTCTCATGAATCAGATTGTGAAACCGTTTATCAAGATCTGGCCAAAGATAAACAGTTGTGTCGCTGCCAGAGTGTGAGTCAGAGTGTAGAGTTACAGCAACGCAACGACGACAAATGAGGTTTTGTTAATAACACGACACCTTTCAATCAACTGTCATGTAAGGTAAGGTAAGGTAAGGTAAAACTTTATTGATCCCTCAGGAAGGTCTCCTTCGGGAAATTGTTTTTTTCCAATAGCCAGCAATTTTTCATAAACAATACAAAATTATACATAAACAATAAAATAAGAAGAAGAACATAAAGAGGAAGAACAAGATGACACAATCTAAGTCTAAAGATAAAGATAAAGAACATAGATCAAAGAAGAAAAACAAAGACAAAGGATACAAAGACTAACATAGAACAGAACATCCAGACACTCTCACTCCACTCCTGCCCCCGAACTCAGAATTATACAATTTAATAGCCCGAGGAATGATGTACATTATTACATATATGCTTTTAATAGCGTCTAAAAATACTCTTAGGAGATTATAATTGTGCTGTAGTTCATTTAACTGTATATTAGCGCAATAAGGTGTTATCTTTGACCGCTAGGGGGCTTTTTTCCCTGACTTTCTTTCCTTGATTTCTCTTTTAATTCTCCTTTAGAGGCTGTGTTTTTATCAATGTAAAATATTAATTAAAAAATACAATAATAAATAGAAAATATATGTAAAAAAAAGAAGTATTTAAAAAATAATATATAATATATATATATATATTATATTATATAATTATAAAAATAATCGTAAATAATTTCTTTTTTTTTAAATAGTATATATATATTTTTTACACTATTTTGTGTTTCTGCAGAAGTTTGAAAGTATGTTGTTTATATTTTGCGCGTGAAAAATAAAATTCGATCGCGCTGTCAAATGTAAAAGTGTGCGCGCTTGCCGGTGCCCATTACGGTAGAGGACACCACGTGACAGATGAAACCACGGACCAGGAAGTGATTTCTGTCATAAAAGTGCATGAATCGAGTCTTTGTGCAGGAATGAGGTGAGAAACTTTAAAATGACTTTAAACACGCGCATGCAAAACGTGTAAAAACTGTCGAAATGTGTTCGCAGTTCATTTATTTGTCTTTTGCGCAGAAGTTAACGCGCGAGTTTAAAAAAAATAAATAAACTTCGCTATTTAGATTTTTTTTTTAACCAAGTTTTATCTTTTATTTTATTTGTGTTTTGTCTTCCATTCGACTCTTCAAAGTCAACAGTTTTTAAACAAAAGGAATAAATAAATAATTTCTGCAAGTTATTTACAGCGCTTGCACGTATGACGCCTTCACGGACTGTAGGAGTTTTTGAGAAAACACCGTTGGTCGCGGTCTTTTATCAATCATGAAATAAATCATCTACCAATTGTACAATTATATAATTAATTCATTTCAATAATTACCAAAAAATTGATTCAACCTTTCAATATAGAAGTTATTGAATGATATGATTTAAATGAGTTAAATGAGTATAAAGGTTGAAATAAAAATCTCAATAAGAAGGTCGCTCGGTGCTCTGTTGGTCTAGTCTGGTGACACTATTATACCAACATATAAAATATTGAATTTAGAAAAAAAAATATTTATATATATATATATATATATATAGGAGATTATAATTGTGCTGTATTAAGTAAAAACATTAAAAAAATGTATTATTTTTATATATATGTATATATATATATATTATTTTCATTATTATAGTTCTAATTCCATAATTCAATACTTTTTTTAATTGTAGGATTTGATCCAGTAGCTCGGTGCTCTATTGGTCTAGTCTGGTGACTCTATTATACCAACATTTATATATTTAATTTAGAAAAAACATTTATGAAATATTGGAACTAGAATATCAAATGAAGTGTGGAAAAAAAATCATTAATTTCAAATAATTACCAAAAAAATAGATTCAGTCTTTCAATATACAAGTTATTGAATTATATGATTTAAATAAATTATTAAATGTTTGAAAAACAATAAAAGTAATAATGTCAATTTTCCTTTAAAAAAAAAAAAAGCATTAACAAACACTTTCAAACTCGTCAATTAAACTAATCCGTCATCAATATTTGTCGCTTAATTGCAGGTTTAAATCCAGGTCATGGCTCAGGTCTCTCTGGCTGCTGCTGGCGGCTGGAGGTCTCGTGGCAGCAGAAGAAGAACGAAAGCCCAACTTCCTGCTCATCATGGTGGACGACCTGGGCATCGGAGACGTGGGTTGCTATGGCAACGACACCATCAGGTCAGTGGGTTTGTTAATGTTTGTTAGAATTATTCCTTGTGACTTTGTTTGTTAGAATTATATCTCGTGTCTCGGTTCGTTAGAATTATATCTCGTGTCTCGGTTCGTTAGAATTATATCTCGTGTCTCGGTTCGTTAGAATTATATCTTGTGTCTGGGTTCGTTAGAATTATATCTCATGTCTCGGTTCGTTAGAATTATATCTCATGTCTCGGTTCGTTAGAGTTATATCTCGTGTCTCGGTTCGTTAGAATTATATCTCGTGTCTCGGTTCGTTAGAATTATATCTTGTGTCTCGGTTCGTTAGAATTATATCTCATGTCTTTGTTCGTTAGAATTATATCTCATGTCTTTGTTCGTTAGAATTATATCTCATGTCTTTGTTCGTTAGAATTATATCTCATGTCTCGGTTCGTTAGAATTATATCTCGTGTCTCGGTTCGTTGGGATTATATCTCGTGTCTCGGTTCGTTAGAATTATATCTCATGTCTCGGTTCGTTAGAATTATATCTCGTGTCTCGGTTCGTTAGAATTATATCTCATGTCTTTGTTCGTTAGAATTATATCTCGTGTCTCGGTTCGTTAGAATTATATCTCATGTCTCGGTTCGTTAGAATTATATCTCGTGTCTCGGTTCGTTAGAATTATATCTCGTGTCTCGGTTCGTTAGAATTATATCTCGTGTCTCGGTTCGTTAGAATTATATCTCATGTCTCGGTTCGTTAGAATTATATCTCATGTCTCGGTTCGTTAGAATTATATCTCGTGTCTCGGTTCGTTAGAATTATATCTCTCGTGTCTCGGTTCGTTAGGAATTATATCTCATGTCTCGGTTCGTTAGAATTATATCTCATGTCTTTGTTCGTTAGAATTATATCTCGTGTCTTTGTTCGTTAGAATTATATCTCATGTCTCGGTTCGTTAGAATTATATCTCGTGTCTCGGTTCGTTAGAATTATATCTCATGTCTTTGTTCGTTAGAATTATATCTCGTGTCTCGGTTCGTTAGAATTATATCTCATGTCTCGGTTCGTTAGAATTATATCTCGTGTCTCGGTTCGTTAGAATTATATCTCATGTCTCGGTTCGTTAGAATTATATCTCGTGTCTCGGTTCGTTAGAATTATATCTCATGTCTTTGTTCGTTAGAATTATATCTCATGTCTCGGTTCATTAGAATTATATCTCGTGTCTCGGTTCGTTAGAATTATATCTCGTGTCTCGTTCTCGGTTCGGTTAGGAATTATATCTCGTGTCTCGGTTCGTTAGAATTATATCTCATGTCTCGGTTCGTTAGGAATTATATCTCGTGTCTCGGTTCGTTAGAATTATATCTCATGTCTCGGTTCGTTAGAATTATATCTCGTGTCTTTGTTCGTTAGAATTATATCTCGTGTCTCGGTTCGTTAGAATTATATCTCGTGTCTCGGTTCGTTAGAATTATATCTCGTGTCTCGGTTCCTTGGAATTATATCTCATGTCTCGGTTCGTTAGAATTATATCTCGTGTCTCGGTTCGTTAGAATTATATCTCGTGTCTCGGTTCGTTAGAATTATATCTCGTGTCTCGGTTCGTTAGAATTATATCTCGTGTCTCGGTTCGTTAGAATTATATCTCGTGTCTCGGTTCGTTAGAATTATATCTCGTGTCTTTGTTCGTTAGAATTATATCTCATGTCTCGGTTCGTTAGAATTATATCTCGTGTCTTTGTTCGTTAGAATTATATCTCGTGTCTCGGTCGTTAGAATTATATCTCGTGTCTTTGTTCGTTAGGAATTATATCTCGTGTCTCGGTTCGTTAGGAATTATATCTCGTCTTTGTGTCTCGGTTCGTTAGCATTATATCTCGTGTCTCGGTTCATTAGAATTACATCTCATGTCTCGGTTCGTTAGAATTATATCTTGTGTCTCGGTTCGTTAGAATCATATCTCGTGTCTCGGTTCATTAGAAATATATCTCATGTCTCGGTTCCCTAGAATTATATCTCGTGTCTGTTCGTTAGAATTATATCTCGTGTCTCGGTTCGTTAGAAATATATCTCATGTCTCGGTTCCCTAGAATTATATCTCGTGTCTGTTCGTTAGAATTATATCTCGTGTCTCGGTTCGTTAGAATCATATCTCGTGTCTCGGTTCATTAGAAATATATCTCATGTCTCGGTTCGTTAGAATTATATCTCGTGTCTTTGTTCGTTAGAATTATATCTCGTGTCTCGGTTCGTTAGAATTATATCTCGTGTCTCGGTTCGTTAGAATTATATCTCGTGTCTCGGTTCGTTAGAATTATATCTCGTGTCTCGGTTCGTTAGAATTATATCTCGTGTCTCGGTTCGTTAGAATTATATCTCGTGTCTCGGTTCGTTAGAATTATATCTCATGTCTTGGTTCTTTAGAATTATATCTCATGTCTTGGTTCGTTAGAATTATATCTCGTGTCTTTGTTCGTTAGAATTATATCTCGTGTCTCGGTTCGTTAGAATTATATCTCATGTCTTTGTTCGTTAGAATTATATCTCATGTCTGGGTTCGTTAGAATTATATCTCATGTCTTTGTTCGTTAGAATTATATCTCGTGTCTCTGTTCGTTAGAATTATATCTCATGTCTCGGTTCGTTAGAATTATATCTCGTGTCTCGGTTCGTTAGAATTATATCTCGTGTCTTTGTTCGTTAGAATTATATCTCGTGTCTCGGTTCGTTAGAATTATATCTCATGTCTCGGTTCGTTAGAATTATATCTCGTGTCTGTTCGTTAGAATTATATCTCGTGTCTCGGTTCGTTAGAATCATATCTCGTGTCTCGGTTCGTTAGAAATATATCTCGTGTCTCGGTTCGTTAGAATTATATCTCGTGTCTCGGTTCGTTAGAATTATATCTCGTGTCTCGGTTCGTTAGAATTATATCTCGTGTCTCGGTTCGTTAGAATTATATCTCATGTCTTGGTTCGTTAGAATTATATCTCATGTCTTGGTTCGTTAGAATTATATCTCATGTCTTGGTTCGTTAGAATTATATCTCGTGTCTCGGTTCGTTAGAATTATATCTCGTGTCTTTGTTCGTTAGAATTATATCTCATGTCTGGGTTCGTTAGAATTATATCTCATGTCTTTGTTCGTTAGAATTATATCTCGTGTCTCGGTTCGTTAGAATTATATCTCATGTCTCGGTTCGTTAGAATTATATGTCATGTCTCGGTTCGTTAGAATTATATCTCGTGTCTCGGTTCGTTAGAATTATATCTCATGTCTCGGTTCGTTAGAATTATATGTCATGTCTCGGTTCGTTAGAATTATATCTCGTGTCTCGGTTCGTTAGAATGATATGTCATGTCTCGGTTCGTTAGAATTATATCTCGTGTCTCGGTTCGTTAGAGTTATACCTCGTGTCTCGGTTCGCTAGAATTATATCTCATGTCTCGGTTCGTTAGAATTATATCTTGTGTCTCGGTTCGTTAGAATTATATCTCGTGTCTCGGTTCGTTAGAATTATATCTCGTGTCTTTGTTCGTTAGAATTATATCTCATGTCTTGGTTCTTTAGAATTATATCTCATGTCTTGGTTCGTTAGAATTATATCTCATGTCTTGGTTCGTTAGAATTATATCTCGTGTCTCGGTTCGTTAGAATTATATCTCATGTCTTGGTTCGTTAGAATTATATCTCATGTCTGGGTTCGTTAGAATTATATCTCATGTCTCGGTTCATTAGAAATATATCTCGTGTCTTTGTTCGTTAGTATTATATCTCGTGTCTTTGTTCGTTAGAATTATATCTCGTGTCTTTGTTCGTTAGAATTATATCTCGTGTCTTTGTTCGGTCAGAACTCCCAACATAGACAGGTTGGCGTCTGAAGGCGTGAAGCTGACTCAGCACATCTCAGCAGCTCCTCTCTGTTCGCCGAGTCGCGCCGCCTTCATGACCGGACGATACCCGCTTCGCTCGGGTGAGTCGCTGACCTTTTATTAAAGTATCAGTGTCTTAAGAATGTTAACATTTTGAATCTAAATAATACATTATTTTCTTCAAATAATCGAATAAAGTTTTTATTTTTATTTATATCATTTTAAATTTCATTGTTAAAGTTCTATTTCCATAATTCAATACTTTTTTAACTCGTAGGATTCGATCCAGTAGCTCGGTGCTCTATTGGTCTAGTCTGGTGACTCTATTATACCAACATTTTTATTGAATTTAAATTACAATATCAAACTCTGTGTGGAAAAAAAAAGCATTCATTTAAAAAATTACCATAAAAGTAGATTCTACCTTTCATTATAAAATGTATTGAATTCTATGATTCAAATATATGATTAAATACCATAAAAACAAAAGTATTATCTTTTACTTTTCATAATTAAAGTTCTATTTCCATAATTCAAATATTTTTTAATTCGTAGGATTCGATCAAGTAGTTGGTACTCTAATACAATAGATTACACCTTTTAATATACAAGTTATTGAACTATATTATTTAAATACATGATAAAATGCTCAAAAGAAAATCTCAATAAAAAGGTTTGATCGAGTAGCTCGGTGCTCCATTGGTCTAGTCTGGTGACACTATTATAACCAACATTTATATATTGAATTTAAAAGACTATGAATTAAAAAATATAGAATTTAGAAAACAATATTTATAAAATATTGGAACTAGAATATCAAACTCTGTGTGAAACAATTAATTTCAATATAATTCTCAAAATGTACAAGTTTCAATATACAAGTTATTGAATTATAATATTTAAATAAGTGATTAAATGCTATTGAAAACTATGAATAAAAAAAAAGAATTTGAGAAAATATTTATTAAATATTGACACTAGAAACTAATATTCCATCTGTGGGGAAAAAAAACAACAAAAAGATTAATTTCAATTTCAAATAATTACCAAAAAATAGATTCAGCCTCTGATTCGATCCAGTAGCTCGGTGCTCTGTTGGTCTAGTCTGGTGACTCTATTATAACAACATTTATATATTGAATTTAAAAGACTATTAATAAAAAAAATATATTGAATTTGGAAAAAATATTTTTTAAATATTGGAACAAGAATATCAAAATATATGTGTCAAAATTAATTAAATTAAATAATTACCAAAAAATAGATTCAAGCTTTTTATATACAAGTTATTGAATTATATTATTTAAATAAATGATTAAATGTAAATTAAGTTTTGATTGCCTGCTCTGTTGGTCTAGTCTGGTGACACTATTATAACAACATATAAAATATTGAATTTAGAAATAATATTTATGAAATATTGGAATTAAATATCAAACTCTATGTGAGAAAATTAATTTCAATACTTAAACCTAAAAATATACAATATCAATATACAAGTTATTGAATTATGTAGTTTAAATAAATGATTAAATGCTCGAAACAAATGTATTATTTATTTATTTATATATATATGTATGTATATGTGTATATATATATATATATATATAAAATTTTCATTATTAGAATTCTAATTCCATAATTCAATACTTTTTTTAACTCGTAGGATTCGATCCAGTAGCTCGGTGCTCTATTGGTCTAGTCTGGTGACTCTATTATAACAACATTTATATTGGAATTTAAAAGACTACGAATTATAAAAATATTGAACTTCAGAAAAAAACAATGAAATATTGGAGTTAGAATATCAAACTCTATGTGTAAAAATATATTCTTTTAATTGTTATATATTTTTAAATTAAAAAATTCAACCTGATTTGAGTGAAAAACCTGATTTAAAGTTGAATGTGTGCTGGAGCAGGTATGGCCGGCGTCGGTCGCTCGCGCGTCCTGCAGTTCCTCGGGGGGTCGGGGGGGCTCCCGTCCAGCGAGACCACGTTCGCCAAGAGGCTCCAGGGACGAGGCTACGAGACCGGACTGGTGGGTGAGTGTCGGAGGTCGTCGGGGGGGTCGTGGGTGGAGGTCAAGGTCGTGACGACCCGTCTGCTCAGGGAAGTGGCATCTGGGCCTGAGCTGCGAGCGCCGACGAGATCACTGCCATCATCCCGGCGCTCACGGCTTCGGCTTCTTCTACGGCCTTCCCTTCACGCTCCTCAGCGACTGCTCGCCGGGACACGGCAGCGTCGTGATGACGGACCTGCAGCAGACCCTGCACCAGATCACCCTCCTGCTGGTCCTCGCTCTCCTGTCTCTGGTGAGGAGGCGGATCGTCACGCATGTCGCTGTCGTCGCCATGTTGACTTTAAAAACTTTACATTTTACTATTAGAATATTGTTTCTTTTTTAAATAAATGAATGATGTTTTGGAAGAACTGACTTGAATATTTCTATATTGAAAAGTTAAATTTGCTTTTATTGAATCATTTCATTTAAACAGTTACAGATATAAATTCTTATTCCAATAATTCAATCATACATTTTGTATCTCTTGTGTTATCTCAGGGTCAAAGTGACCCGAAAACCACTTTGTTTGTGTGATTCCTTGTGTTATTTCAGGGTCAAAGTGACCCTGAAAAACCCCGTTGGGTGTGTGTTTCCTTTTGTTTTCTGGGGTCAAAGTGACCCAAAGGCCAGGGAACAAATGGGTTTGTGGTATCCCTTGTATTATCTCAGGGTCAAAGTGACCCAAAGGCCAGGAAACAAATGGGTTTGTGGTATCCCTTGTATTATCTGAGGGTCAAAGTGACCCAAAGGCCAGGAAACAAATGGGTTTGTGGTATCCCTTGTATTATCTCACGGTCAAAGTGACCCGAAAACCACTTTGTTTGTGTGATTCCTTGTGTTATCTCAGGGTCAAAGTGACCCAAAGGCCAGGAAACAAATGGGTTTGTGGTATCCCTTGTATTATCTCAGGGTCAAGGTGACCCAAAGGCCAGGGAACAAATGGGTTTGTGGTATCCCTTATGGTATCTCAGGATCAAAGTGACCCAAAGGCCAGGGAACAAATGGGTTTGTGGTATCCCTTGTATTATCTCAGGGTCAAAGTGACCCAAAGGCCAGGGAACAAATGGGTTTGTGGTATCCCTTGTATTATCTCAGGGTCAAAGAGACCCAAAGGCCAGGGAACAAATGGGTTTGTGGTATCCCTTGTGTTATCTCAGGGTCAAAGTGACCCAAAGGCCAGGAAACAAGTGGGTTTGTGGTATCCCTTGTGTTATCTGAGGGTCAAAGTGACCCAAAGGCCAGGGAACAAATGGGTTTGTGGTATCCCTTGTATTATCTCAGGGTCAAAGAGACCCAAAGGCCAGGAAACAAGTGGGTTTGTGGTATCCCTTGTGTTATCTGAGGGTCAAAGTGACCCAAAGGCCAGGGAACAAATGGGTTTGTGGTATCCCTTGTATTATCTCAGGGTCAAAGTGACCCAAAGGCCAGGGAACAAATGGGTTTGTGGTATCCCTTGTAGTATCTCAGGGTCAAAGTGACCCAAAGGCCAGGGAACAAATGGGTTTGTGGTATCCCTTGTGTTATCTCAGGGTCAAAGTGACCCAAAGGCCAGGGAACTAATGGGTTTGTGGTATCCCTTGTATTATCTGAGGGTCAAAGTGACCCAAAGGCCAGGGAACTAATGGGTTTGTGGTATCCCTTGTATTATCTGAGGGTCAAAGTGACCCAAAGGCCAGGGAACAAATGGGTTTGTGGTATCCCTTGTATTATCTGAGGGTCAAAGTGACCCAAAGGCCAGGGAACAAATGGGTTTGTGGTATCCCTTGTATTATCTCAGGGTCAAAGTGACCCAAAGGCCAGGGAACTAATGGGTTTGTGGTATCCCTTGTATTATCTGAGGGTCAAAGTGACCCAAAGGCCAAGGAACAAATGGGGTTGTGGTATCCCTTGTGTTATCTCAGGGTCAAGGTTACCCGAAGGCTCGAAAAAAATAAATAAATAAAGGGTTTTGGTATCCCTTGTGTTGTCTCTGGGTCAAAGGTGAACGACTCTCCCTGGCTTCCATAAATACATATGCAGTGGTGGAGGTTGTTGACCTTTGACCCTGAGACAACACAAGGGATACCACAAATATACATTTGTTTTCAGGCCTTCGGGTCAACTTGACCCATAACTTGACCTAATATACCAGGAAATTTTTTTAATCAAATATTTAACGTAGATAGAAAAAAGAATATAAATAGAAAATAATATTAATGACAAAATAACTTCACAGGAACAAAAACCCGTCGAACTATAACACGTTTAAATTGATCTTAAAAGGCTACAAAAGAAAAAGTGTTTAAAGTTTTTAAAGTTGAATTAAAAAAAAACATATTTTTTAAATATTGGAATAACAATATAAATATTTGTGTGGAAAAAAAGCAAACAATTATTTTGAAAATATCTGATTATTATTAAAAACAAATTCAATTAAAAACAATTGAATTCAATTATTTAAAAATAAAAATGCTTAAAAGCACAAAAACATCATAAAAAGTTCCAACATTTGAGTTGAATCCAATAATGGATGATTCCCTCCTGAACCTCTTGTCCTGGTGTCTCCAGGTGTGTTTTCACAAACTAGGTCTGGTCCAGATCAGCTTGAGGGTCTTCGTGCTGCTCTTCCTGCTCAGTTCCCTCGCGGCTGCAGTTTGGTTCGTTCCGTTCAACTTCCTGTCGACGTGGAACTGTGTCCTGATGAGGAACCAGGACGTGGTCGAGCAGCCGCTCAGGCTGGAGACGCTGCCCCAGAGGATGCTGGGAGAAGCCAAAGGGTTCATCCAAAGGTCGGAGGTTTTCCTGGAATATGATTGAGATGAATATGACATTTTATTGTTATTTTATTCATGTTGTGTTTCATAAAAGAGTGATTTTAATTTGATTTATTTGATTTAAACTTGTAGCAAATAGTTAGAAACTATTAACTTCTTCCATCATAAGAATCATTTCCAGCTTCTTTGATTTAAATATTCGTTTTCGAAACTTCTTCACTCTATGATACGAACAAAAAAAAACAACTAAAAGAATAGTAACAATAAAATAAATAATAATAATAAAAAAAAAGAATAATCAAATAATACTAAACATAATCATAAATATTAAAAAAAAAATACAAATAAAAATACAAATAAAATAAAAATAATATTAAAAATGATGATTATCATAATAAAATAATATAAAAAAATTATAGAAAATAATAATACAAATAATAATACAATAATAATAATAATAATAATACAAATTATCATAAATAATAATACAAATAATAATGCATATAAAAATAAAAGTAAAAATAAAAATAATAATACAAATGAAAATAAAATTAAATAGAAAATTTAAATAATAATAAAAATAAAATAATACAAATAAAATAATAAAAATAAAATAATAAAAATAAAATAAATAAATAAAAATAAATAATAAAAATAAAGAATATTTAAAAATAAATACTAAAAATAAACAATAAATAAAAAAATACCAAATAATAATCATAAATAAAATTAAAAATATATAAAAAAAAATAAAAAAATAAAAATAAAATAAATATAATATTTAAAAATGAAGATTATCATAATAAAATAATATAAAATAAAAATATAAATACAAATAAATAATAAAAATAATAAAAATAATACTAAAAATAATAATATAAAAAAATACATAAAATAATAATAATATAAATAAAATAATAAAAATAAATAAATAATACATATAAAAATAAAAGTAAAAATAATAATACAAATGAAAATAAAATTAAATAGAAAATTTAAATAATAATATAAATAAAATAATAAAAATAAAATAAAAAAAAAAAAAAACACTTTTTTCCACATCAGGCTTAAATCCATATTAACACTAACCTTCACGACACCAGATAAATTCATCTTAACCACCTCGTTACAGACAAGATTCTCCACACAGAGACCCGATAAATACATTTATTTAAAAACAATGTTTTCCTGTCTTCAATATAATCTTAATTTTAATGTACTTGAGCTCTACTGATTTAGAGCTATTTTGGATCTTTGTGTTCAAACCCCTGTTTAGTCACTTAAAAAAAATGAGACGAAAAAATATATACGTATATAATCATTCTAATAATATAGAAAATATATCAATAAAGAATGTAAAGAGGAATAAAGAACACTTGTAATAGCTAGGAAATCAGTTTTATTGTTAAAGAAAGATGTTATATCTAAGCATTTTTAAAAAAAATAAATGAGATGATTTTAAATGAATATATTATTATAATAAATTGGGTTTATTGATCTTGTTAAAAAAAAAAGGCAACATTCATTTTAAGTTAATAATAGAAATAACTGAAACATTCATTGTGTAATTCAACAAAACTCAAGAAGAGAGCTCCCGCACTACCATGTTCCCTTCTCTGGTGCCACAATGATCGCTGGGTTTACATAATAAAATGAGGTGTTTTCAGCCAATCGGCTTCTTTCGGGCATTAGAACAGAAAAAATTCTGGGACTTGTAGTGTTTAAGGTTTTGATCGTTATTAAGATGAATTTGAAGAGAAAAGGAAGTTTCATGTAACTTGCTGTAGTTCTGTGGTGCGATCGATTACTTCTGTCTGAACCGATCAGAAACGTGGACCGGCCCTTCCTGCTCTTCTTCTCTCTGGCCCACATCCACACCCCTCTTTTCAAAACCCCGGCGTTCGCGGGGAAGAGTCGACACGGTCGCTACGGCGACAACATGCAGGAGCTGGACTGGATGATCGGTGAGTCGCGCCCGACGTGACCTCGAGAACGAGCCTATGACCTTCGACCCGCAGGTGAGGTCATCGACACGCTGGACTCCCTCGGCCTCGCCCGCCACACCCTGGTCTACTTCACGTCCGACCACGGGGGTCACCTGGAGGACGCCGACCCCGTGCTGGGACAGAAGGGTGGCTGGAACGGGATCTTTAGAGGTATGAACCAGTATGAGGTCACGCCGGAGTGCGTCCATCTTGTTTCTCCGCAGGCGGGAAGGCCATGGGGGGCTGGGAGGGAGGGATCCGTGTGCCCGGGATTTTCCGTTGGCCCGGAAGACTGGAGGCGGGCAGAGTCGTGGACGAACCCACCAGCCTCATGGATTTGTACCCGACGCTGACGCTTCTGGCCGGAGACGCTCGACCAGACAGGTTTGACTCTCGTTTGTTGGAAAATTGACTTTTCGCTGCTTTTAGTCGAAAAGTTTTACAACTAAGTTAAATTTTATCTTCTATTAGATCATGTTGTATTTTGAATTGCGTAGTAGTTCAACTGACCAGGATGCACATTTGAAGTTAGCGTCATATTTTTTATTTTCAAATATTTAAAGTGATTTTATTTTTATTTTTATTGGAAGAAGATCAGTGATGAGAATATTGAGTGAATTTAAAAATGTTAAAACTTCATTTTTCAAGCATTTAATAATTGAATTAAAAAACTCAATTGAAGAATTTCTATATTGAAATATTGAATTTTAACTAATTCAGTTTTAGAAAATGAATATTTGAAAATGATGGATGTTTTTTCACGTAGAGTTTGATATTTTAATCCCACTTATTCAGATACATTTTCTAGTTCTTTAGTTCAATATATATATATTTAAATCCTTTTAAATTCAATAAAAATGTTAGCTTACATTTGTTTTTAATGAATAATTGAATTCAACAGTTTTAATACTAAAATTATTCTTTTTTTATTCTTAAATTCTTAAATTAAATGACCTTAAAAAAAGATCACATTTTTTTCAAAACATTTTTTTAAATATAAAGTTTGAAAAAAAAAAAACGGTTTATTGAATTAAAAGGATGACAAATGAATAAAATATTTAATATGAATTTTTCACCAAACTTTATATTTAAAAAAATGTTTTGAAAGAAAATTTGATCTTTTTTTTTAGTAATTTAATTTAAAATAAGAATAAAAAAAAATAATTTTAATATTACAACTTTTTAATTAAATTATTCATTAAAAACGAATTTCTTAAATTATGGGATTTAATTATTTTGTAATAATTATTAAGCTTAAAAACAACAAAAAAAATCCAAAACGTTGAAGTGAACAATCTTCTACGATGTCGCAGTAAACGATGTTCGTCTTCAGACCTCTAGACGGACACGACCTGCTGCCGCTGCTGGAGGGTAAAGAGTCGCGATCCGAGCACGAGTTTATGTTCCACTACTGCGGTGGGTTCCTGAACGCAGCACGCTGGCGCCCCCCCGACAGTAGGTCCACACGGACGCGTCGCACCTGGACGTGGAATGTTTCGTGAAGATCCCAGAATATATGTTCCTTCTCCCCGCAGGCGCCTCCGTCTTCAAGGTCCACTTCTTCACGCCCGACTTCGACCCGCCGGGCGCCGTCGGCTGCTACGGCGCCGGGATCTGCCCGTGCTCGGGGAGTCATGTGACCCGCCACGACCCGCCGCTCATGTTCGATCTCCTGCGCGACCCCTCGGAGTCCCGACCTCTGACCCCCGACACCGAGCCCCGACACGCCGAGGCGCTCGCCCGGATCTCCAGAGCCGTGGACGTCCACCGAGGATCCTTCGCCGGCGACGCTGAGAACCAGATGACCTGGGAGAAGATCCTGTGGCGTCCGTGGCTGCAGCCGTGCTGCGGCGCCTTCCCGCTGTGTGGCTGCCGAGAACACACAACCAACGACACACACTAGATCACACAACCAACGACACACACCAGATCACACAACCGACAACACACACTAGATCACGCAACCGACGACACACACTAGATCACGCAACCGACGACACACACTAGAACACGTAACCGACGACACACACTAGAACACACAACCGACGACACACACTAGAACACACAACCAACGACACACACTAGAACACGCAACCGACGACACACACTAGAACACACAACCAACGACACACACTAGAACACACAACCGACGACACACAACTAGAACACACAACCCGCGACACACACTAGAACACACAACCGACGACACACACTAGAACACACAACCAACGACACACACTAGAACACACAACCGACGACACACACTAGATCACACAACCGACGACACACACTAGAACACGCAACCGACGACACACACTAGAACACGCAACCGACGACACACACTAGAACACGCAACCGACGACACACACTAGAACACGCAACCGACGACACACACTAGAACATGAACACACAACCGACGACACACACTAGAACACGCAACCGACGACACACACTAGAACACGCAACCGACGACACACACTAGAACACGCAACCGACGACACACACTAGAACACACAACCAACGACACACACTAGAACACACAACCGACGACACACACTAGATCACGCAACCGACGACACACACTAGAACACACAACCAACGACACACACTAGAACACGCAACCGACGACACACACTAAAACACACAACCGACGACACACACTAGAACACACAACCGACGACACACACTAGAACACACAACCGATGGCACACACTAGAACACACAACCGACACACACACTAGAACACACAACCAACGACACACACTAGAACACACAACCAACGACACACACTAGAACACACAACCGACGACACACACTAGAACACACAACAGACGACACACACTAGAACACACAACCGACGACACACACTAGATCACACAACCGACGACACACACTAGAACACACAACCGACGACACACACTAGAACACACAACCGACGACACACACTAAAACACGCAACCGACGACACACACTAAAACACACAACCGACGACCCACACTAGAACACACAACCGACGACACACACTAGATCACGCAACCGACGACACACACTAGATCACGCAACCGACGACACGCACTAGAACACGCAACCGACGACACGCACTAGAACACGCAACCGACGACACACACTAGAACACGCAACCGACGACACACACTAGAACACGCAACCGACGACACACACTAGATCACACAACCGACGACACACACTAGAACACGCAACCGACGAAACACACTAGATCACGCAACCGACGACACACACTAGATCACACAACCGACGACACACACTAGAACACGCAACCGACGACACACACTAGATCACGCAACCGACGACACACACTAGAACACACAACCGACGACACACACTGGATCACACAACCGACGCCACACACTAGAACACGCAACCGACGACACACACTAGATCACGCAACCGACGACACACACTAGAACACACAACCGACGACACACACTAGAACACGCAACCGACGACACACACTAGAACACGCAACCGACGACACACACTAGAACACGCAACCGACGACACACACTAGAACACGCAACCGACGACACACACTAGAACACGCAACCGACGACACACTCTAGAACACGCAACCGACGACACACACTAGAACACGCAACCGATGACACACACTAGATCACACAACCGACGCCACACACTAGAACACGCAACCGACGACACACACTAGATCACGCAACCGACGACACACACTAGAACACACAACCGACGACACACACTAGAACACGCAACCGACGACACACACTAGAACACGCAACCGACGACACACACTAGAACACACAACCAACGACACACACTAGAACACACAACCGACGACACACACTAGAACACACAACCGACGACACACACTAGAACACACAACCAACGACACACACTAAAACACACAACCGATGACACACACTAGATCACACAACCGACGACACACACTAGAACACACAACCAACGACACACACTAGATCACACAACCGACGACACACACTAGAACACACAACCAACGACACACACTAGAACACGCAACCGACGACACACACTAGAACACGCAACCGACGACACACACTAGATCACGCAACCGACGACACACACTAGAACACGCAACCGACGACACACACTATAACACGCAACCGACGACACACACTAGATCACGCAACCGACGACACACACTAGATCACGCAACCGACGACACACACTAGAACACGCAACCGACGACACACACTAGATCACGCAACCGACTACACACACTAGATCACGCAACCGACGACACACACTAGATCACGCAACCGACGACACACACTAGAACACGCAACCGACGACACACACTAGAACACGCAACCGACGACACACACTAGAACACGCAACCGACGACACACACTAGATCACGCAACCGACGACACACACTAGAACACGCAACCGACGACACACACTAGAACACGCAACCGACGACACACACTAGATCACGCAACCGACGACACACACTAGATCACGCAACCGACGACACACACTAGAACACGCAACCGACGACACACACTAGAACACACAACCGACGACACACACTAGAACACACAACCGACGACACACACTAGAACACACAACCGAGGATGACTAAGAGAAAACCTCCAGTTGAATCTTCATTGAGTATTTATTTTAGTCGACGCTGCTGTGAACGTATGTTGGATCGAGAGTCACAAGTGTTGAAGATGATGAAGCTTCATGAAGCCTCACTTTAATTTACTAGTGGTTTTCAGATAAACATAGACAGAATAGTGCTTAGAGAGTGTTGTCTAGTGTGATCAGTGTTTAATGAAACCTCATCACCTGTATTGTGAAACCTCATCAGCTGTTTCATGAAACCTCATCAGATGTTTAATGAAACCTCATCAGCTGTTTAATGAAACCTCATCAGATGTTTCATGAAACCTCATCAGCTGTTTAATGAAAACTCATCAGCTGTTACATGAAACTCATCAGCTATTTAATGAAACCTCATCAGATGTATTGTGAAACATCATCAGCTGTTCAATGAAACCTCATCAGCTGTTCAATGAAACCTCATCAGCTGTTTAATGAAACCTCATCAGCTGTTAAATGAAACATCATCAGCTGTTTAATGAAACCTCATCAGCTGTTAAATGAAACATCATCAGCTGTTTAATGAAACCTCATCAGCTGTTAAATGAAACATCATCAGCTGTTTAATGAAACATCATCAGCTGTTAAATGAAACATCATCAGCTGTTTCTTGAAGCCTGTTGTCAGTAGATTTAACATGAAGGTTGCAGGTTCAGATCCAGAAAAGGTTAAACTGTTCTTCTGTCAGTATTAATACACCTATGATGTCATAAACTTTTATCATGTTGTGACAAAACTTTATTTTTGATGAAGGATTCAATAAAATGACGAAACAAAAAAAGAAAACATGAAATATTCATATTTTTGGTAAACAAGTACAATAAAGTTGCTTCAATCAGAAAAACACAAAAAAAAAGTGTTTGAAAACTTAAAAAAAACTAAACAATAATGAAACGTTCTTTTTTAATTTATCTTTTTCCTGTTTATTATAGATTTATATTATGTGTCGACATTTTTGTCCCATTTCATTTCAATCCACAAAAAGTTGCTTCCATGAAAAATAAATTCTTTCAAAATAAAGAAAACGATTAAACATTATTTTAATTAAAGCAAAATAAAAATATATATTTAATAAACTACATAGAAATAGAAGACGTGTTGTGACGTCATTTTACGATGTCAAGTCGAAGAAAGTAATAAAATCACGACAAAAATATCAAACACTAAATATTAATCCTTAAAAATCTCGTTCATTTTGTGTCCATGTTCTCAACCGTGTTGATGACGTCATAAAGCCAAAGGTTTCTGCTGCGCTTCACACGTCCGCCGCTAGAGGGCAGGATCAGACCGCTGGTTCTCCGCTGAGCATTCTGGGATATTCACGCAGATATTCTGGTCACGTGACGGATGTTCAGCGAAGACTATGTTATGTTTGAAACAAACATTCATCTCGTGGAAAAGAAACAAACAAAGAATCTTTAAGAGACAAGATGGAGGATTCACTCTTTTAGTCACGTGATCTGAGCCTCTTGTTTACATCCACAGCTGTCAATCAAACCCTCTGCTGGATATTGAGCACGTCTGACCTCTGACCTCTGCAGTGAAGGAATGATTGATCTGGAAAAGATCTGAAGAAAGAATACTGAGTGTTGTGTGTGTGTGTTTGTGTTGTTCAAGTGTGTGTGTGTGTGTTTGTGTTGTTCAAGTGTGTGTGTTTGTGTTGTTCAAGTGTGTGTGTGTTGTTTAAGTGTGTGTGTGTTGTTCAAGTGTGTGTGTGTTGTTCAAGTGTTTGTGTGTGTTGTTCAAGTGTGTTTGTTGTGTGTTGTTCAAGTGTGTTTGTTGTGTGTTGTTCAAGTGTGTTTGTTGTGTGTTGTTCAAGTGTGTGTGTTGTGTGTTGTTCAAGTGTGTATTGTTGAAGTGTGTGTTTGTTGTGTGTTGTTCAAGTGTGTGTGTGTGTGTGTTGTTGAAGTGTGTGTGTTTTGTGTTGTTAAAGTGTGTGTTTTGTGTTGTTCAACTGTGTGTGTGTGTTATTAAAGTGTGTGTGTTGTTGAAGTGCATGTGTGTGTGTTGTGTGTTATTAAAGTGTGTGTGTTGTTGAAGTGCATGTCTGTGTGTTATTAAAGTGTGTGTGTTGTGTGTTATTAAAGTGTGTGTATTGTGTGTGTGTGTGTTGTGTGTTATTAAAGTGTGTGTGTGGTCTCTCAGTGTCGCGCCTCATCATCGTCGTCATCAATACTCGCCTCCAGCGCTCGCTTCTGTCAAACATCAGCACGAGTCGCGTCTGCACAACTTTCCGTGGAGTCCTCCATGTTGTTGCTTCTTCTTCTACTGTCGCCGGCGTCTTCACCCTCATGTCTCCCCCTCGACTCCCCTCGACTCCCCTCGACTCCCCTCGTCTCCCCCGTCCCTCCAGCTGGAGTGTGTAGATCAAACACAAGTTCATTACAGTCGCTTCTCTATTATCTCTGAGGACGTAAATCATGCAGTCGAGCCTTCATAACAACATTTGGCTGTAGATCAAAGTTAATGATGCTTCGCTACACTGCTGCTCACACACACACACACACACACACACACAATCATATATACACACACACACACACAATCATATATACACACACATCACACACACACACACAATCATATATACACACACACACACAATCATATATACGTACACACATGTGCAGGTATACACACACACAAACATGTGCAGGTTTAGGCACACACACACAACCAACATGTGCAGGTATAGACACACACATACACACAAGTGCACACAAACACACACATGCACAGGTACAAACACACACACTCTTATGACACTCATTTGCAGATATAGACACACATTACAGCGCAGGAACACACACACACACACACATTGGTGTGTATACAAACACAAGTTTTTGTAAACACGTGATTGTGCAGGTACACACACACACATATACACATGTATACACCCACACACAAGTTTCTTTACACACTAATTGTGCAGTTACACACACACAGAATCATGTCCATGCACGTATAGACACATGTCAGCGCAGGAACACACACAAGTTTTTGTACACATACGTGGTTTTGCAGGTACACACTCACACACATACACATGTCCATGCAGGTACACACACAAACACACACACACACACCTGCACAGGTACACACACAAACACACACACACACACCTGCACAGGTACACACATATACATATTACTTACTTACACAGATCATGTCTGCACATGTTACGAGAGGTCAGAGGTCAAGGCCGCTTTAAGGAACATGTGATCAATCATTACAATAACACAAGTTAGTTAACACAAGAGGAGACACCAGCAGACACACAATCACACACTCACACCTTTCTGCATGAGCAGCTCTTATTTTGGGCAACGATGCCTTCAGGGTGCAACTAAAAAGTAGGTCAATATCAGTTGTAGGACCTGCTGCAACACTTTAGTTCTTCATTAGCAGGAAGTTACACAAGGTGAACAAAGACGAACACAAAGATGAACACAATCTTAGTCAGAAACACATAATGAACATCTACACTCGTGTGTCGATGAAGCTTCACGACACAGTGTTGTCTGTTTCAGAGACCAGTAGGTGGCGCTGTCCGTCTGTTGTAAGTTAGTGGATCCTCATAGACACAGGTCATAGAGGAGCGCCACCTGGTGGACTCTGGAAGACACTGTTTTGAGAAGCTTCACAAACCTCTGGAGTAAATACTGAAGTGACCTCTGTACAAATGTGTTTTTTTTATGGTTTATTTTCTGTTAAAACGTCTAAAAATTACTTTAAAGTGTAACAATACGATATTATTCAAATTATTTTAAATATAAATAAACGTCAAGTTGCTCATAATAGTTCAAAATATTCTTTATTTATTTATTATTTGTGATATAGTTTTAGAATCAAAACTTTAGTTAATTTCTCTCACAGACTTTGATCCAAAACTAAAAAAAAAACTTTTAATCAAACCCGTTTTTAAAAAATTGTTAAAAATCAAAGTATTATCAAAGATTATCACAAATTGTTCATTTTGTTAAATTATACCTTTAAACTCCAATTTAATTTTTGAAGTTCAGATTTAACATATTTTTCATTTAGAATCCATTTGAAATATAAAAGATAATAAAAATATATAAACGAAAAAAAACAAAATATTTTAAAACAAATATTGAAATTATACAAAATATAATACAATCAATTTAATGTAATTTAATATAATGTATAAGTTAAAAATGCACAAATTGTCTTGTGGGAAATTTAAGCACAACAACTCAAAATATTTTTGGATACATTTTTTTTAACTTTATACATTAAAAATAAATCCATGTTTTCTTTTCTGTCAAAAGTTACTCCTCGATTAACTGTTACTTTTAAAGGCTGGTCTAATATTTACATCAAAAATAATTCTATTTTATAACATTTTTTAGAAAAATCTTTCCATCCATGAAAAGAACGACATTGACGTTCGATCCATGTTTGTGGAAAGTTCCTTTGGATCCTCCAGGAGAACATGGAACCGACAGGTGAGTGAACAATAGAAAAGATGATTTTCACTACATTAAAAGTCACTCGCTGTCAACACGACACCCGTTCATGTTTCTCTTCACAGATCCTTCGCTCGTGTTCGCGCTGAAGAAGTTGATTAAAGATGATCTCCAGGTTTGCAGCGCGAGCAGATCAGTGCGATTCTCTGAGGTGAACGTACGTCTATTTATATGAAAACGAGTTCAGTGTTTGCTCTCGTTCTTCAAGAGCACCGACAACCTCCGTCACAAAGTATTACCGAGTACATCGTACTCTAGTCTGTGATCCTTTGATTCCAACTCAAGTCAGAACGAGAGAGAAGAGAAAGAGATAAAAGAAGAGAAGGTTCAGGTAGAAAGAGAAGGTTTGATTCCGAACGAGGTCGACGTGTTCGTGTGTTAACTAAGTTGTGTAATATAGTTTTACTCAAGTCATCAGGAAATACTGTAGCCATGTTGAGGATTTTATATATTATTTATCTATAAACACCTATAGTATTATGGTGAGACAACTGTTATGTATTACTTTGTAGAACTTCAATACAACAAAGCCTCACACAGTACTGCTACAAAGCCTCGAGTTTAAATAGTATGAAGCAGAAAGCATCGCAGATAATGCTAGAAAGCATTGCAGAGTAATACTAGAAAACATCACAAAGTAATGCTAGAAAGCATCATAGAATAATGCTGGAAAACATCGCAGAGTAATACCAGAAAACATCATAGAGTAATGCTGGAAAGCATCACAGAGTAATACTACAAAACATCATAGAGTAATGCTGGAAAGCATCGCAGAGTAATGCTGGAAAGCATTGCAGAGTAATGCTGGAAAGCATCGTAGAGTAATACTACAAAACATCATAGAGTATTGCTAGAAAGCATCGCAGAGTAATGCTAGAAAGCACCGCAGAGTAATGCTAGAAAGCACCGCAGAGTAATACTACAAAACCTCATAGAGTAATGCTGGAAAGCACTGCAGAGTAATGCTGGAAAGCACTGCAGAGTAATGCTGGAAAGCATCGCAGAGTAATACTACAAAACATCATAGAGTAATGCTAGAAAGCATCGCAGAGTAATGCTGGAAAGCATCGCAGAGTAATACTACAAAACCTCATAGAGTAATGCTAGAAAGCATCGCAGAGTAACACTACAAAACATCATAGAGTAATACTAGAAAGCATCTCAGAGTAATACCAGAAAACATCACAGAGTAATGCTGGAAAGCATCGCAGAGTTATACTACAAAACATCATAGAGTAATGCTGGAAAGCATCGCAGAGAAATACTACAAAACATCATAGAGTAATGCTAGAAAGCATCGTAGAGTAATGCTAGAAAGCATCGCAGAGTAATACTACAAAACATCATAGAGTAATGCTGGAAAGCGTCGCAGACTAATGCTAGAAAGCATCGCAGAGTAATACTACAAAACATCATAGAGTAATGCTATAAAGCATCGCAGAGTAATGCTAGAAAGCATCGCAGAGTAATACTACAAAACATCATAGAGTAATGCTAGAAAGCATCGCAGAGTAATGCTAGAAAGCATCGCAGAGTAATGCTAGAAAGCATCATAGAGTAATGCTAGAAAGCATCGCAGAGTAATGCTAGAAAGCATCGCAGAGTAATACCAGAAAACCTCATAGAGTAATGCTAGAAAGCATTGCAGAGTAACACTACAAAACATCATAGAGTAATACTAGAAAGCATCGCAGAGTAATACCAGAAAACATCATAGAGTAATGCTGGAAAGCATCGCAGAGAAATACTACAAAACATCATAGAGTAATGCTAGAAAGCATCGTAGAGTAATGCTAGAAAGCATCGCAGAGTAATACTACAAAACATCATAGAGTAATGCTGGAAAGCATCGCAGAGTAATGCTAGAAAGCATCGCAGAGTAATACTACAAAACATCATAGAGTAATGCTAGAAAGCATCGCAGAGTAATGCTAGAAAGCATCGCAGAGTAATGCTAGAAAGCATCATAGAGTAATGCTAGAAAGCATTGCAGAGTAATGCTGGAAAGCATCATAGAGTAATACTACAAAACATCATAGAGTAATGCTGGAAAGCATCGCAGAGTAATGCTAGAAAGCATCGCAGAGTAATACTACAAAACATCATAGAGTAATGCTAGAAAGCATCGCAGAGTAATGCTAGAAAGCATCGCAGAGTAATGCTAGAAAGCATCATAGAGTAATGCTAGAAAGCATCGCAGAGTAATGCTAGAAAGCATCATAGAGTAATACTACAAAACATCATAGAGTAATGCTGGAAAGCATCGCAGAGTAATACTACAAAACAGCATAGAGTAATGCTAGAAAGCATCGCAGAGTAATGCTAGAAAGCATCATAGAGTAATGCTAGAAAGCATCATAGAGTAATGCTAGAAAGCATCATAGAGTAATGCTCGGAAGCCTGGCAAAGTTACACTAGAAAGCATTGTAGAGAAATTCTACAAAGCCGCAATGCTACAAAAGCCTTGAGAAGTAATGGTACAAAACCTTGGATAGTGACAAGGAGTAATACTATGAAGTGTGTGAGTGATGTTACATAATGTACCAAATACATCAGTTTGAGGTCAGTAAGTACATCAAGATTAAAAGAAAAGTTTAAGTATTTCCCGTTCACCTGATCGTCTGAAGATTATGGTAGTAGACCAGCCTCAGATTATTAAGCAGAGAGTGACATCTAGTGGTCTTTCAAAAAAGTATCATGACACATCAAGTGATTCATGATCAACACACTAGATCTAGATCTCTCTGCTGAAGCTGCTGCCCCCGCGACCCCTGCACGAAGACGTCGACACCATGAGGTGAAACATCCAGTGGATCAGTGTAGGTTCAGAAACACGACCTCAGTGAGGTGTGAGTCCGGGAGGGTCGGGTTCTGGACCAGCTTCTCGGAGAAGATCCTCCCTGCAGGGCAGCGCCACCATCTGTGCGTCCGTCTGCCTCAGTTCCTCCTCGGATCCAGGCGTCACTCGGCGACTCCTCGCCAGCTCCGGGTGAAATGATGCTTCTCGCCCGCCTCGCCCGCCGCGACCTCGTGACTCACTCGCTCGCTCGCCGGAGACGTGTTCGTGGCTCGTCACGTAACAGGTCGACGCGCTGCCGAAAAATAGACTTGAAATGTTACTGAAGACACTTCCTCGTGTGGAGTAACAAAGGCGAGGCTGAAATGTCAAGAAAGTGATTTTATCTCCAGTTTATTCCTGGATTTATGATGTTTACAAGTTTTTAACATGAACTCAACGTGTCTCAGTGGTTTAAACACAACATGTTTTAATAAAACACAACAGTGATTAGTTTGAAATCCACATGATTTTAAGTATTTTTAATTTCACCTGCTGTTGACAATTTAAGAGGATTTTATTGTCTAATAATACTAATACATAATCATCCAATTATGCCTAACATTTGTGTTATTGATCATTTGAATTAGAATAAAAACAAAAAAACACATTGAAAAAGTTGTTTCTATGATTAAACCGTAATGAAGGTAGATTAGTGTCTTAATTATTCAACAGTTCAAAAATATTTTGTTAGAGTAATACTACGAAACCTTGAATACTAATGCTACAAAATCAAGGAGTAACACTACAAAAACTTGCGCAGTAATGCTACCAATCCTCGCAGAGTAATACCACCAAGCCTCGTTGAGTAATATAACAAACCCTTACGGAGTAATACCACGAAACCTTGCGGAGTAATATCATTACTGAGTAATGCTACGAAATCTCAGGGAGTAATGCTACAAATCCTCACAGAGTAATACCACCAAGCCAAGTGAAGTAAGTGTCAAGTCCAGTGCTGTGTCTCAAATCGCATACTAGCGTACTAAAAGTTAGTATTTTTAGTGCGTTAGTGCGTCTCAATTCTTAGTATGCGAAATTTAGTGCTCCATGCACACTAAATTGGCGTACTAACACGCCCACAAAACTGAGTATGGTTCGATGGACACTAAACACACTAAACAGCTCCATCTTAGTGACATTTTAAACGGAAGATACGTCATATATAAATGCATATATATTCATATACTTACAGGTGTATTTTCCGCAGCAGTAGGAGGATAAACACGTCTTCAGTGCTGATACCAGCTTAAATATCTCGCGATTATTTAGATTCTCTTTTTTTCTTTATTTCTTTTTCCAAAGTTGCAAAACGTGCTGCCAGCAGGTGGCGATAGTGTTCAAACAGCTGGTTGAAACATCATTAAATAGAAGTAGAAGAAGAAGCTGTCATGCGATTTCCTGTTAGTGTGTAGCAGCAGAGTTTGATTTGAGACATACTATCTGTTGAGAATTAGTTACTAGTTAGTATGTACACTATCCTGATGCATACTAACTTCTAGTATACTAAGAGTAGTATGCGATTTGAGACACAGCACAGATCTTGTTCAGGGTCCAAAGGACACAAGGACGACTCAAATGTTTTAATCACTTTTGTTTTTCTTTCGGCTTCTAAGTAATTAGTTCGTAAACCTTTAAATACAGGTAAACAAAAAACATTTTAATTATCCATTTAAATTAAACATTCTAAATTCATTTTAAATTAACTTAAACATTTGAATATTTTTAAATTCATTTAAACATCTTAATCAAATATTTTAAATGAATTAACAAGCACTAAATTTAATTTCATGAATTTTCCAAAACTCAAATGAAATGTTATTTTAGCAAAACCCATTAATCACGAAATCAATACAATAAATGCTGCATTTGTTCCTTCACTAATATTTACTGCAGTTAAACATAAACTTGAACATCTCGGATGTATTTCAAACACAATCAAAGTAAATAAAACATTTCACCGACCATTGGCGTCTTTGGACTGAACCCGTTGTGACCTTGGAGCGTCTTCTCTCTCTGACCCTGAACCTCCATGAGTTCAAAGTTCACAGGTGCTGCTCATTAGTGCCAATGACTGAAGCAGCTGGTTTGCTGCTGCTGGTGCATTCTGGGAAGTGTGGTTCTTTGACACACTCTGAGATTCAGCTGAACAGCAAGACGACGATGTGTGGCGGAGTAATGCTATGAGGAGTAATATTACGTGACATTAAGAAACCTTGCAGCGTAATACTACAAAACCTTGTGAGTACTCCTATGAAGCCTCGAGGAGTAATACTACAAACCTTGCGAGTACTCCTATAAATCCTCAATTAGTAATAATACAAAACCTTGCGAGTACTCCTATGAAGCCTCGAGGAGTAATACTACAAACCTTGCGAGTACTCCTATAAATCCTCAATTAGTAATACTACAAAACCTTGCGAGTACTCCTATGAAGCCTCGAGGAGTAATAATACGAAACCTTGCGAGTACTCCTATGAAGCCTCAATTAGCAATAATACGAAACCTTGTGAGTACTCCTATGAAGCCTCAATTAGTAATAATACGAAACCTTGCGAGCCTATGAAGCCTCAATTAGCAATAATACGAAACCTTGCGAGTACTCCTATGAAGCCTCAATTAGCAATAATACGAAACCTTGCGAGTACTCCTATGAAGCCTCAATTAGCAATAATACGAAACCTTGTGAGTACTCCTATGAAGCCTCAATTAGTAATAATACGAAACCTTGCGAGTACTCCTATGAAGCCTCAATTAGCAATAATACGAAACCTTGTGAGTACTCCTATGAAGCCTCAATTAGTAATAATACGAAACCTTGCGAGTACTCCTATGAAGCCTCAATTAGCAATAATACGAAACCTTGCGAGTACTCCTATGAAGCCTCAATTAGCAATAATACGAAACCTTGCGAGTACTCCTATGAAGCCTCAATTAGTAATAATACGAAACCTTGCGAGTACTCCTATGAAGCCTCAATTAGTAATAATACGAAACCTTGCGAGTACTCCTATGAAGCCTCAATTAGTAATAATAAACGGAAACCTTGCGAGTACTCCTATGAAGCCTCAATTAGCAATAATACCGAAACCTTGCGAGTACTCCTATGAAGCCTCAATTAGTAATAATACGGAAACCTTGCGAGTACTCCTATGAAGCCTCAATTAGTAATAATACGAAACCTTGCGAGTACTCCTATGAAGCCTCAATTAGTAATAATACGAAACCTTGCGAGTACTCCTATGAAGCCTCGAGGACTAATAATACAAACCTTGCGAGTACTCCTATGAAGCCTCGAGGAGTAATACTACAAACCTTGCGAGTACTCCTGTTAAGCCACAATTAGTAATAATACGAAACCTTGCGAGTACTCCTATGAAGCCTCGAGGAGTAATACTACAAAACCTTGCAAGTACTCCTATGAAGCCACAATTAGTAATAATATGAAACCTTGCGAGTACTCCTATGAAATGCTACAGAACCTTGCAGAGTAATACATGGAACATTGCAAAATAATGAGGATTATTGAGAACTCTAATTATTTTCAGTAGTTGTGACAGTGTGTGGTGAATAATTGTGCGTCTCCATGTGTCCTGCGACTGGTGACTTGATCAGGGTGTCCCTGCCTCTCACCCCAAGTAGCTGGGATCCATGTCAACAATGTCACACAAATATTTTCTGTCTCTTTTTCTACTGACACCAACACAAACATTCATGAATCTTCCTCTGAAAGTAACACAATCCAGATTCTGTTGCATGGAAAGAATCCCACAGTGTGTGTGTGTGTGTGTGTGTGTGTGTGCGACCCTAATTGTTACCTTGTGAGGCTCCAGGGGACGACAACTGTTCTCTGCTGGGGATCTTACA
>JACEEU010000710.1:3316532-3319032 GCA_016630915.1 Callionymus lyra
ATGTTGAAAGCACGTGTATGACATGTTGAACGCACGTGTATGACATGTTGAACGCACGTGTATGACTGGTTGAGCGCGCAGCAAAGTGATTTTGAGTGAACAACAACCAAGACACACTCGCTCAAAACGTTGGCAGTAATCTTACTCCATAGACATCCGCCATGATGTGACGTGCGTCGTTAATCCCACCCCGTGATGACGCAATGACGTAATCCCGCCCACGGCTTGTCGGCGCCGAGTCATGAAAGTGTTTGTAAACAAGTCACCAGGTAATGTTCGTATATAAGGTGCACTGTTGATTTTTGAGAAAATTAAAGGCTTTTAAGTGCGCCTTATAGTGCGGAAAATACGGTAATTTGCAATTTAACGGCTTGTAAAGGAATCGAGTCATTTGTTGATATAATGCTGGTCGTTCGACTCCAGTTATTGATGTAAACACTTAAATACTTGCTTCAAAACAGACAAAAAAGCTCTGCTGAAGACTTTTTCTTCCTGATATCTCTCGTGTCGTTTCCCTCGACTTGCTAATGTTTTTCTAAACTGGGCCGATACAGCCGATAAATCTGAGTGATGGATGTGAGGGTGTGGGGGGGTGATTATGTGTGTGTGGGGGGGGGTGGTGGGGGTCCGCGGTGAGAAACAGATGACGGTGGGAAGAAAGTGCTGAGTCACTGTGTTGCTGAGTGTGGCAGTAATGAGAAGGAGTGAGGAGCATCTTTCACCCCCACGAACCCAGAGAATCCCATCATTATTCTGTGTGTGTGTGTGTGTGTGTGTGTGTGTGTGTGTGTGTGTGTGGACGACGTGGAGCTCATACCAAAGTGTGTGTGAAGAGACCTGGCCACGAGGCTAAAGCGTCACGATGTGTTGAACATAGTCAACCGTGAGATACGGTGATGAGAGCGTCTGGAACATCTTGAGCAGAAACGTCTCCGTAATAGAGAAGAAGTATTTCCAAGAGAGTCGGTGGTTCCACCGTCACAGACCCGGAGAACCGAGTCATGGCAGAGAGAACGAGAGGACGTCGAGGAAAAGGAAATATTTCCGATCGATGAAGTCTTCGAGGAGTCTCGAGGTCACATGGTCTTTAGGCCGCAGAGAAGAAACTGAGGCAGGAAACGGTAGAAGCTGAAAACAACAGCGAGAATCAGAAGAGAGAGATGAATAGAAGGAAAACAAGAACATTTACCATCGAACATGATTTAGTTTTTGTGTAAAACTTTGTAGCTCGTCCATATTTATCGATGACGACACAACCATGAATAACATCCAAGCTTTAGATCAACACGAGTCAAACTATATCAACGATCTTTAGCAGATTTGTTCAAATTCACCCGACAGGAAGTTTGATTTTGTTGTTGTCTTTTCATTCTTTGAGGCTCATTTAGATGCATGTATTTGTGTGTGTGTTTGTCTGTTTAGATGCATGTATTTGTGTGTGTGTTTGTCTGTTTAGATGCATGTATTTGTGTGTTTGTGTAGGAAACCATCAGAAATTATACAGGAAATGTTTTCCGAGTCAGCAAAGTTGATGGACTTGACTGTGTGTGAGTGAGTTTATGTGTATGTATGTATGTGTGCACTTGTGTGTTGTGCATGTATGTGTGTGTGCATGTGTGTGTATGTGTGCATGTATGTGTTGTGCTTTGTGTGTGTGATGTGTTGTGCATGTGTGTGTATGTGTGCATGTATGTTTTGTGCATGTGTGTGTGTCCATGTGTATGTGTGTGTGCGTGTGTGTGCGTGTGCATGTGTGTTTTGTGCATGTGTTTGCATGTGTATCTGATGGTGTGTGTGCGTTGCATGTGTTTGCATGTGTGTGTTTGTGCATGTGTTTGCATGTGTGTCTGATGGTGTGTGTGCGTGTGCATGTGTGTTTTGTGCATGTGTTTGCATGTGTGACTGATGGTGTGTGTGCGTGTGCGTGTGCATGTGTGTTTTGTGCATGTGTTTGCATGTGTGTCTGATGGTGTGTGTGTGTGTGCATGTGTGTTTTGTGCATGTGTTTGCATGTGTGTCTGATGGTGTGTGTGCGTGTGCATGTGTGTTTTGTGCATGTGTTTGCATGTGTGTCTGATGGTGTGTGTGCGTGTGTGTGTGCATGTGTGTTTTGTGCATGTGTTTGCATGTGTGTCTGATGGTGTGTGTGCGTGCGTGCGCTCGTGCATGCGTGTGTGTAGGTGTGTGGGTGTGTGTGTGTTTATGTGTATGTATGTGTGTGTGATGGTGTGTGTGTTGTGCATGTGTTTGCATGTGTGTGTGTTTGTGAGTGAGTGTGTTTATGTGTATGAACTTTCTCTGTGATTTCACTTTATAATTTATAGTTGCTGTGAAATCTTGGCGAACGAGAGGTTACGAGAGTCCATTATGACGTAGTAATGGATCCAGCCAGCTGTAATCACGCCCCCGCTTTGTTTATACAAAGAGTCCCTTGAAGGTGGAGACGAAGGATGACGCGCGGTGACAAACCTCCATGCTTGACCAATCACAGCAGAGTGGG
>JACEEU010000710.1:3326532-3422867 GCA_016630915.1 Callionymus lyra
TGTGTGTGTGTGTGCGTGTGTGTCTAGATGTATGTATTTGTGTGTGTTTATCTGTTTAGATGCATGTATGTGTGTGTGTGTGTGCGTGTGTGTCTAGATGTATGTATTTGTGTGTGTTTATCTGTTTAGATGCATGTGTTTATGTGTGTATGTGCATGTATTTGTGTGTGTTTGTGTGTGTGTGTTAGATGTTGTATTTGTGTGTGTTTATCTGTGATGTGTGTGTGTGTGCGTGTGTGTCTAGATGTATGTATTTGTGTGTGTTTATCTGTTTAGATGCATGTGTTTATGTGTGTATGTGCATGTATTTGTGCGTTTGGGTAAGAAAAACATTAGAAAAGATACAGGAAATATTTTCTGAGTCAGCAAATTTGAGGGAATGTGTGTGGTTGTGCACATGTGTGTTATGTGTGTGTATGTTTTTGTGTATATTATGATTCTGAGGGCTCGGGTCCACGACCGGGTCGGAGTCTTTGATCCTCCTTTGAAGATGTTTGTGGATCATCATCTCACACCATCAGCTCCAGCATCATGTGTCTCAGGATCCCGATGGTTTGCTTGTGGACCAGGAAGCAACATATACAGCAAACACTTGTGCAAACACCGGAGGAGGAGGAGGAGGCACCGGGTCGGAGCCGGGTGAGGTCGGGACACGAGAACTGATTCACAGGCCGGAAGATGTTGACGTCCAGACGTAAATGTCAGACTCCAGAGTCAGAGTCAGTGGAGGCTGAAACCAACGTGAAGAAATTAATGCTGTTTTTATTTTTTATACGATTCTTACTGTAGTTTTGTCAGTTTCTGTTTCATAAAGATGATATAAAACATGTTTTTTGAAGTAATATGTTGAGTTTGTTATAATACTTTCAGGTTCATCAATGTAGAAACTCAACACTTTTCAAACTTGACCTTTAAGTTTTTCCTCTTTTTCGACATGATTTCACAAAACTCTTCACAATCGTTGAATTAAATCGAACTATGTTACGTAACAATGAAGATAAAAGGAACAATTATTATAAGTAATAAATCAATACATTTACAAATACAGAAATAATCAATGTTGAAATAAATCAAATGTGTTAATGTACAAATATACAAAAGTAAAAATATATATATAAATATTTCTCAATTTTATATTTGTATTTTCTACATTTTCTCATATATTTATGGTATTTATCGTCCTTCGTACAGAACTAGCAAAGAACTGAATCTGTCCAACTTTAAAATTGTGTTTCTGTGTAAACGTTAGTTTACGAACCAAATAAAATGTCTCTGACCTGAAGCTGTAGACAAGTTGGTCATGTGACACTTTTCGGGAGATTTTTGTAGATCATTGTTAGAATAACTGCTATAGAAAAAAGGCTCAAAATAAAACTAGATGGATGGATGGATGGATGGATGGATGGATGAATGGATGGATGGATGGATGGATGGATGGATGGATGGATGGATGGATGGATGGATGGATGGATGGATGGATGGATGGATGGATGGATGGATGGATGGATGGATGGATGGATGGATGGATGGATGGATGGATGGATGGATGGATGGATGGATGGATGGATGGATGGATGGATGGATGGATGGATGGATGGATGGATGGATGGATGGATGGATGGATGGATGGATGGATGGATGGATGGATGGATGATAGATGGAAGGATGGATGGATGGATGGATGGATGGATGGATGGATGGATGGATGGATGGATGGATGGATGGATGGATGGATGGATGGATGGATGGATGGATGGATGGATGGATGGATGGATGGATGGATGGATGGATGGATGGATGGATGGATGGATGGATGGATGGATGGATGGATGGATGGATGGATGGATGGATGGATGGATGGATGGATGGATGGATGGATGGATGGATGGATGGATGGATGGATGGATGGATGGATGGATGGATGGATGGATGGATGGATGGATGGATGGATGGATGGATGGATGGATGGATGGATGGATGGATGGATAAGAGAGAGCGAGAGAGAGAGGGGGATGTATAGAATCATCTTTTGGACTTTTATTCTGAAAAACATGGTCAGGAAGCCATTTTGTTGCCAGTTCAGTTCCTGCCTTCATCAACACTTGGTGAACACTTCACTACGTACTAACTAGTAACTAATCCTCCACAGATAGTATGTCTCAAATCAAACTCTGCTGCTACACACTAACAGGAAATGACGCGACAGCTTCTTCTTCTACTACTATTTAAGGATGATTTCAAACAGCTGTAGGAACACTAGCGCCACCTGCTGGCAGCACGTTTGGTTTCAAGAAATATGAGAAATATTGACGAGATATTTACGCCGGTATCAGCAGGGAAGACGTGTTTATATATATATATATATATATATATATATATATATGACGTAACTTTTTACTATGTCAACGTCACTAAGATGGAGTCGTTTAGTGAAGAAAGTGTCCATCGATACACATCAGTTTTGTGTGTGTTTTAGTGTCAATTAAGTGTGTATGGAGAACTACATTTACACACTAAGAATTGATACGCACTTATGCACTAAAAATACTAACTTCAAGTACACATGTATGTGATTCGAGACACAGCTCTGATCATTAAAGTACTTTAAAGATTGTCTGCTTGAGTACATTTCAAACTGTTGGAACTATTTCCCATATCGATGTCAAGTCATGAGCTCATACAACAGTCATTACGGTAATCTCTGGAACTAACAGAGCAGAACAAAAACTCCTGAACCATCTACGCCAAAGTTTATTAAAGAAGACAATAAATTGCATGTTTATATACTGTATATATATATTATATACTGTATATAAATATAGTATATAAACATATACTGTATATATATACAGTATAATTATACTTATTTTAATATATTCTATCGTCATGACAATGAAAGAAAACGGGTAAGTAAGTAAGTAAGTAAGTAAGTAATTCAGCGATCGTGTTCGCGCCTGAAGGAAAAAAAACATTTTGTTAAACGATGTAAGAAAAAACAAACTGCAAGTCAAACTGATTTAATTTAGTTACAAATTGCGACCAAATGTTGTGGTTGAAGAGAGTTTGTTAAACAATTGTTCAATTTGTTCCACACTTGAGAATCTGTTTTTCATTTTGAAAAAATCATTCTGATTTTTTTATTTACTTGACGTGTTTGAAGTTTACGGGAGTCTGATGTTTCCTCTGAAACTACGACTTTATAAACTACGACAGGACTAGTGATGGTTAAGCTTCAAGACCAAGGAGTAGTGATGGTTAAGTTTCGAGACCAAGGACTAGTAATGGTGAAGCTTCGACGACCCAGGCTATGGTGGAAGTTCATGACCAAGGACTAGTGATGGTTAAGTTTCGAGGCCCAGGACTAGTAATGGTGAAGCTTCGAGACACAGGACTAGTAATGGTGAAGCTTCGAGACCCAGGACTAGTAATGGTTAAGCTTCATGACCAAGGACTAGTGATGGTTAAGTTTCGAGACCAAGGACTAGTAATGGTGAAGCTACAAGAACCAGGACTAGTAATGGTTAAGCTTCAAGACCAAGGACTAGTGATGGTTAAGTTTCGAGACCCAGGACTAGTAATGGTGAAGCTTCGAGACCCAGGACTAGTAATGCCAAAGCTTCGACCCACTGTATGCTGAAGCTCCGAGACCCAGGACTAGTAATGGTGAAGCTTTGAGACCCAGGACTAGTTATGGTGAAGTTCCGAGACCCAGTTCTAGTAATGGTGAAGCTTCGAGACCCAGGACTAGTAATGGTGAAGCTTCGAGACCCAATACTAGTAATGGTGAAGCCCCAACCAAACCTTGGAGACCCAGGACTAGTTTGGTGAAGCTCCCCGACCCCCAATACTGGGTGAAGCTTCGAGACCCAGGACTAGTAATGGTGAAGAAGCTTCGAGACCCAAGACTAGTTATGGTGAAGCTCCGAGACCCAGGACTAGTAATGGTGAAGCTTCGAGACCCAGGACTAGTAATGGTGAAGCTTCGAGACCCAGGACTAGTAATGGTGAAGCTTCGAGACCCAGGACTAGTAATGGTGAAGCTCCGAGACCCAGGACTAGTAATGGTGAAGCTTCGAGACCCAGGACTAGTAATGGTGAAGCTTCGAGACCCAGGACTAGTAATGGTGAAGCTTCGAGACCCAGGACTAGTTATGGTGAAGATCCGAGACCCAATACTAGTAATGCTGAAGCTTCGAGACCCAGGACTAGTAATGGTGAAGCTTCGAGACCCAGGACTAGTTATGGTGAAGCTCCGAGACCCAGTTCTAGTAATGGTGAAGCTTCGAGACCCAGGACTAGTAATGGTGAAGCTTCGAGACCCAGGACTAGTAATGGTGAAGCTTCGAGACCCAGGACTAAATGGTGAAGAACCCAGGACTAGTAATGGTGAAGCTTCGAGACCCAGGACTAGTAATGGTGAAGCTTCGAGACCCAGGACTAGTAATGGTGGACCCAGGACTAGTAATGGTGAAGCTACTAGTAATGGCGAAGCTTCGAGACCCAGGACTAGTAATGGTGAAGCTTCGAGACCCAGGACTAGTAATGGTGAAGCTCCGAGACCCAGGACTAGATGGTGTCGAGACCCAGGACTAGTAATGGTGAAGCTTCGAGACCCAGGACTAGTAATGGTGAAGCTTCGAGACCCAGGACTAGTGATGGTGAAGCTTCGAAGCCCCAGGACTAGTGATGGTGAAGCTTCGAGACCCAGGACTAGTGGTGAAGCCGAGACCAGGACTAGTAATGGTGAAGCTCAGAGACCCAGGACTAGTGATGGTGAAGCTTCGAGACCCAGGACTAGGGACTGGTGAAGCCGAGACCAGGACTAGTAATGGTGAAGCTTCGAGACCCAGGACTAGTAATGTGAACAGACCCAGGACTAGTATGGTGAAGTTCGAGACCCAGGACTAGTAATGGTGAAGCTTCGAGACCCAGGACTAGTAATGGTGAAGCTTCGAGACCCAGGACTAGTAATGGCGAAGCTTCGAGACACAGGACTAGTGATGGTGAAGCTTCGAGACCCACATGAGCTGTTAAGTGTAATAAGAGGCTATTTATAGTTACATATGTTGATAAAAATAACTTTTAGCCTTGTTCAGAGCCTTGTTCACAGCCTTTTTCGCACCCTTGTTCGCACCCTTGATCGCACCCTTACTCACAGCCTTGTTCGCAGCCTTGTTTGCAGCCTTGTTTGCACCCTTGTTCGCACCCTTGTTCACAGCCTTGTTCGCAGCCTTGTTTGCACCCTTGTTCGCACCCTTGTTCACAGCCTTGTTCGCAGCCTTGTTTGCACCCTTGTTCGCACCCTTGTTCACAGCCTTGTTCACAGCTTTGTTCACACCCTTACTCGCAGCCTTGTTCACAGACTTTTTCACAGCCTTGTTCGCACCCTTGTTTACGCCCTTGTTCACGGCCTTGTTCACAGCCTTGTTCACAGGCTTGGTCAATCCCTCGTTTACAGCCTTGTTCGTAAGTTATTCGCGGCCTTATTCGCGGCCTTGTTTGCACCCTTGTTCGCAGCCTTGTTCGCAGCCTTGTTCACAGCCTTGATGACGCCCTTGTACGATCCCTCCTTCGATCCCTCCTTCGATCCCTCCTTCGATCCCTCCTTCGCAGCCTTGTTCACAGCCTTGTTGCAGCCTCTTTGTGTTCCGGAACAATCTTAAATAATTCTCTATATTCTCATTTTAACTCTCACTGTAAGACCAGCATCTGTCACATGAACTCGGGGTCAAGTGCTGACGTGGCTAATGATCTCTCACATGAGGTTTCCTTCTCTTTCTTTTCATTCCACCTCCGACTCGAACCTGCTCCCGACACGAACCAGATGTTCCTCCTCGTCCCCCCTTGGGTCCGGTCCGTCTGTCTTCACCCCCGTCCCACCGTCCATCACTTCTCTGCGTCCCTCCTCCTCATCTCCCTCCATCACGTCCTCTTGTTTACGTCGCAGGAAACAAACGTACGACGGAGGAGAAATCGGTCGATAAACAAAGCTTTAAGATGCGATTCCTCACTTTCTGACGATCCTCGTTCGTCCGGAGCTTTTCGTCATTTCTCTTTTCACTGGTTCGTCTGTGATTGAACCATCGATTCACTTAAGGAGGATCCAATTAGGCTGTTGAATGATTCGCTGGACGCCTGGAAGAGAAACAAACCAGCAGCTTAAATTTATCCTCAAAACTTTCCCATCCGTCATCTCCCGGCGAGAGTGCTCCGACCTGACATCCATGATTCCTCAACGTAATTAGCAAAAAGGATCTTAAACTAAAGACAGAATGGACGATTATTTTTACTTTGATTTCCTCGTTGATGAATGTGACTCCAGACTTCAAGTGATAGTTTCGCTCAAACTTTCTACTCTCATATCGAATAATGTGGATTATTTTCATTAGTAATCTGTTCTTTTTTAGAGTGGAAGACAAAAATGTTTGTTCATTTTAATGTAGCGACTGGAGCTCAGTTGTCGTCGTCTTCATCTGTGTCCGAAAAGACACTTAAAAACATCCAAATACCTCCTTACTCGACGAGAGTATTGTTTGGTAGGAAATTAAACAAAGCTGTGTCTTGTACTTGCGTACTTCAACTTAGTATTTTTAGTGCATAATTGCGTATCAATTCTCACTCACAAAACTGAGTATGAATCGATAAACACTTTCTACACTAAACGACTCCATCTTAGTGACGTTGACATTGTAAACGTAAGTTACGTCATATATATATACATATATATATATATATATATATATATATATATATATGTATATATATATGACTATGACTATATATATATATATATATATATATATATATGCATATACTTACAGGTGCATTTTCAGCCAGCAACTGTTTGAAATCATCATTAAATAGTAGTAGAAGAAGAAGCTGTCGCATCATTTCCTGTTAGTGTGTAGCAGCAGAGTTTGATTTGAGACATACTATCTGTGGAGGATTAGTTACTAGTTAGTACGTACATTATCATGATGCACACTAACCAGTGCACTAAGAGAAGTATGCGATTTGAGACACAGCACAAATCTGTATTTTAAGGTTGAAGCTAACATGCTAACATATTAACACAGGCTTCTACTGTGTCTTTCACGGTTTGGTTGAGCATGAATTAAAAAGCAGTTTAAAGGTTCAACAAGAAGTATATTAAACATGTTATTATTGCACACTGTGATCAGAAGTTTATCTGGTAGATTTCAAGCTTTCGATGAAGTGAAAGGAATTTGAAGGAAAGACGAGAAAGCAGATGTGCGTCCATGAGAACAAGCCTCTCAAGTGAATAAGAATTTGTTGTTGGCTCCCGACGTGGTTTGAAACATTCGTCCTCTTGATTGAATTTGACACGAAACTTTTCTAAAAGTGAAAATATCTTCGCAAAAAATCAACACGATTCTTGATATGATATGAAATACATTGTTTTTTATCACTGGAGATCTGGTGATGATTTCATTTGACTTTCTTACTGTTAAAGATGAACTAAAGTGTGTGTGATGTGTGACTTTATTGTATCATCAGTGTGTGTGTGTGTTGTTGTGATGTGTGACTCTATTGTATCATCAGTGTGTGTGTGTGTTGTTGTGATGTGTGACTCTATTGTATCATCAGTGTGTGTGTGTGTTGTTGTGATGTGTGACTCTATTGTATCATCAGTGTGTGTTGTTGTGATGTGTGACTCTATTGTATCATCAGTGTGTGTGTTGTTGTGATGTGTGACTCTATTGTATCATCAGTGTGTGTGTTGTTGTGATGTGTGACTTTATTGTATCATCAGTGTGTGTGTGTGTTGTTGTGATGTGAGACTCTATTGTATCATCAGTGTGTGTGTGTTGTTGTGATGTGTGACTCTATTGTATCATCAGTGTGTGTGTGTGTTGTTGTGATGTGTGACTCTATTGTATCATCAGTGTGTGTGTGTGTTGTGATGTGTGACTCTATTGTATCATCAGTGTGTGTGTGTTGTTGTGATGTGTGACTCTATTGTATCATCAGTGTGTGTGTGTTGTTGTGATGTGTGACTCTATTGTATCATCAGTGTGTGTGTGTTGTTGTGATGTGTGACTTTATTGTATCATCAGTGTGTGTGTGTGTTGTTGTGATGTGTGACTCTATTATATCATCAGTGTGTGTGTGTTGTTGTGATGTGTGACTCTATTGTACCATCAGTGTGTGTGTGTGTTGTTGTGATGTGTGACTCTATTGTATCATCAGTGTGTGTGTGTTGTTGTGATGTGTGACTTTATTGTATCATCAGTGTGTGTGTGTGTTGTTGTCATGTGTGACTCTATTGTATCATCAGTGTGTGTGTGTTATTGTGATGTGTGACTCTATTGTATCATCAGTGTGTGTGTGTTGTTGTGATGTGTGACTCTATTGTATCATCAGTGTGTGTGTTGTTGTGATGTGTGACTCTATTGTATCATCAGTGTGTGTGTTGTTGTGATGTGTTACTCTATTGTATCATCAGGGTGTGTGTTGTTGTGATGTGTGATTCTATTGTATCATCAGTGTGTGTGTTTTTGTGATGTGTGACTCTATTGTATCATCAGTGTGTGTGTGTGTGTTGTTGTGATGTGTGACTCTATTGTATTATCAGTGTGTGTGTGTGTTGCTGTGATGTGTGACTCTATTGTATCATAAGTGTGTGTGTTGTTGTGATGTGTGACTCTATTGTATCATCGGTGTGTGTGTGTTGTTGTGATGTGTGACTATATTGTATCATCAGTGTGTGTGTGTTGTTGTGATGTGTGACTCTATTGTATCATCAGTGTGTGTGTGTTGTTGTGATGTGTGACTCTATTGTATCATCAGTGTGTGTGTGTGTTGTTGTGATGTGTGACTCTATTGTATCATCAGTGTGTGTGTGTTGTTGTGATGTGTGACTCTATTGTATCATCAGTGTGTGTGTGTGTGTTGTTGTGATGTGTGACTCTATTGTATCATCAGTGTGTGTTTGTACAAAACTCTCTTTTCATTGAAATATTGACATTAGAAAATTATCTTAAGCTCCGCCCACTGAAAACAATTATTCTGGAGATGAAATCTTGTTCACCATAACCACAATCCTTAAAGTCTCCACCTCCAAGGGACTCGTTGTATAAACAAAGCGGGTGTGATTACAGCTGGAGGAGGAGTGAAGCCATTATTACGTCATAATGGACTCTCGTAACCTCTCGTTCGTCCAGATTTCAGAGCAACTTTATAAAGTAATAAAGTGTAAAACATGGTCATGATGAGAAGTTACTGCGTCTTGAAGAACATTCACTACATGAGAGGAGAGTTGAGTTTAACATTCATTAATCTTTAAGAAATTATGTTAAGACAAACAAATATAAAAACATGAATGATGAAGACAGAACTTGTGTGGACAAGAAAATTGACTAATTGTTTAATAATTTAAAAAAAAAAACATTATTTGTTGCTGCAGTTCATATAAAACTCTGCAGACAGATTTCTGAGCCGCTCTAGTTGAAGAACTCACATTTCTCTGATCTTTAAATCTAAGCCTTGGAACCATCTCTAGGTTTGATGATCCACTGACTCCTTCAAGAAACATCTGTGTTTGATGATCTACTGACTCCTTCAAGAAACATCTGTGTTTGATGATCTACTGACTCCTTCAAGAAACATCTGTGTTTGATGATCTACTGACTCCTTCAAGAAACATGTGTGTTTGATGATCTACTGACTCCTTCAAGAAACATGTGTGTTTGATGATCTACTGACTCCTTCAAGAAACATGTGTGTTTGATGATCTACTGACTCCTTCAAGAAACATCTGTGTTTGATGATCTACTGACTCCTTCAAGAAACATCTCTGTGTTTGATGATCTACTGACTCCTTCAAGAAACATCTGTGTTTGATGATCTACTGACTCCTTCAAGAAACATCTGTGTTTGATGATCTACTGACTCCTTCAAGAAACATCTGTGTTTGATGATCTACTGACTCCTTCAAGAAACATCTGTGTTTGATGATCTACTGACTCCTTCAAGAAACATCTGTGTTTGATGATCTACTGACTCCTTCAAGAAACATCTGTGTTTGATGATCTACTGACTCCTTCAAGAAACATCTGTGTTTGATGATCTACTGACTCCTTCAAGAAACATCTGTGTTTGATGATCTACTGACTCCTTCAAGAAACATCTGTGTTTGATGATCTACTGACTCCTTCAAGAAACATCTGTGTTTGATGATCTACTGACTCCTTCAAGAAACATCTGTGTTTGATGATCTACTGACTCCTTCAAGAAACATCTCTGTGTTTGAAGATCTACTGACTCCTTCAAGAAACATCTGTGTTTGATGATCTACTGACTCCTTCAAGAAACATCTGTGTTTGATGATCTACTGACTCCTTCAAGAAACATCTGTGTTTGATGATCTACTGACTCCTTCAAGAAACATCTGTGTTTGATGATCTACTGACTCCTTCAAGAAACATCTCTTTGTTTGATGATCTACTGACTCCTTCAAGAAACATCTGTGTTTGATGATCTACTGACTCCTTCAAGAAACATCTGTGTTTGATGATCTACTGACTCCTTCAAGAAACATCTGTGTTTGATGATCTACTGACTCCTTCAAGAAACATCTGTGTTTGATGATCTACTGACTCCTTCAAGAAACATCTGTGTTTGATGATCTACTGACTCCTTCAAGAAACATCTGTGTTTGATGATCTACTGACTCCTTCAAGAAACATCTGTGTTTGATGATCTACTGACTCCTTCAAGAAACATCTCTGTGTTTGATGATCTACTGACTCCTTCAAGAAACATCTGTGTTTGATGATCTACTGACTCCTTCAAGAAACATCTGTGTTTGATGATCTACTGACTCCTTCAAGAAACATCTGTGTTTGATGATCTACTGACTCCTTCAAGAAACATCTGTGTTTGATGATCTACTGACTCCTTCAAGAAACATCTCTGTGTTTGATGATCTACTGACTCCTTCAAGAAACATCTGTGTTTGATGATCTACTGACTCCTTCAAGAAACATATGAAGATACTTTTATTTGAGCTTTTCCCTGATTTTCTGCGACTCCTGTGTTCGTCTCTATGTTATCTTGACCTTTTAAGTATTTATTTTATTGACTATTGTTTTGATTGTTTAAGCGCTTTGTGACCCTGGTCTGGAACAGATCTACAAATATCACTTACTTACTTGAGCATAAACACACAAACATTAAACATCTGCAAATATTTACTGGAGTCGCAGGTTTTCGACGGAGATGAAATGTGATATCATTTTTTAACGTCTCAGCACGAACACACAACGATTACACAGACACACACATTAACGGTGACCTCATGCTGGACGGGGCCCCGGGGCCTCGCATGCTCGCATGAACAACTCTCGACGGAATCTCATAAATTGTGTTTTTGTTTTGTGTACAGCAACAGATTCACATCTGTTGTTTGTTTTTTTTGTTTTTTTTACATCCTTCCCCTCCATCCTTCGCTTCTCACCTGCAGCGAACACATAGTCCAGGGTGTCATGTGACACGTCGGTTCCGGGGCCCGGTGAAGTTCGTTGTGTGTGTCGTCGCTGAAAGACTCACATCTGGTGCTTGATTTACGTCCTGGATTACAGGGAAGCGTCGGGAGGTAAACGCACATGTCAAGCGTCTCCGGGTTCGAAGGATTCACCGCAAGTTTCTTTCTCGACCACTTGACGTGACAACAGTCAGGTGTTCTTCTTCTTCTTCTTCTTCTTCTTCTTCTTCGCCGCCGTAAATCCCTGACGTCTCCACCCCCCGGTGACTTTTATGTTCCCAGGGGCCCCTAGAACCTCACACACCTGCCTCACACATTGTCTTGGTCGTCGTGTGGAAATCTGGCTGGAGGTCTCGGAGCGTTTAAACCCAGCTTGAGTCGTTGTTCCAGAGTCGTCTTCACGTCTTCACCTGCGTCGATGACGTCACTGCGACGTCCGAGCAGGAAATAAGATGCAGGTTTAGAATTTGAACGTGTTTTTGATGATTGTTTATATATTGACAAGCTGTTAACAGCTCAGGTTGTTTACTTTTAATGAATCAAAGATGAATTACGACTGTTTTTCCAACTCTGGCATCAATTATTTTTATTGTTACTATTTAATCGTTCTTTTGTTCTTGTATTTAAACGAGGTGTTCATTTTAATATATAACATTATTTGAGGACAATATATTCTTTTAGTGGAATCCACTGTGATGAAGGGAAGTTATATATTTCTGGAGCGACGTTCAGGAACAAAACTGTCAAAATAAAACACATGGAGTTAATGTTTCACTCATTTTCTGTAGTTTAAATGTGTTTTTTGTTCTTTAGTAAACTTGACTGAAACGAGCATCTTGACGCGTCACTGAATAATGTTCAATAAATTCCACCTTTTAATCATTTAATAATCATTGAATGGAAGAATTTACAGAATTTTTGAAGTTAAACTCATCAAGTTGTTGTTGGACTTTGTCGACTTAAGTGACTTTATATTACAAACGTACTATATTACTTACATTGAAAGATGGATTTTGTGATTTGCAACCAATTAAATGAACTTTAAATTTGTTCTTTTATTACATTTTGACAAAAGATAAGTACATATAAGTTGCAGTTGTTGCAAAGGATGACAAAGAGGAGGAACTCGAGGGGACACCCTGGAAAGGTCTTAATTCTATAGTCTGTGTTCAATCAGTTTTGTCTACAGTGGGATCAAACCAGAGTGTCCAGACCTCTGCCAAGCAGCTCATTCACACCCACTTTAGTTTGTTTTTTACCGAACATTCATTTTAATTCAATAATTATCGACAAAATTCTTCAAAAAGATCCGAAATCCAGCAGAAAACCAACGGTTTCTTGTCATTAACGTGTCCTTACGAGATGGAATTATACAGAATTTGATTCTTATACCACGTAACGTTGTCGACTGACCTTTGACCCGAAAACCACGACGGACCTGAGATCACATCAGAGACTCAACTGTGAGTTTTCGTCACAAACTTCACGAGCTGGCGTCGCTCCAGACCGAGCGAACCTTCACGAGCGTTGCAGCGAAACAGACTAAACACTCGTCCCGAGCATTTTATTGAGCATATATATTATATACAACCGTCTCTGGACTCGTCTGCGTCCTTGGTCTGATGAAGGTCGTTCTTCTTGGTCTGATGAAGGTCGTTCTTCTTGGTCTGCTGAAGGTCGTTCTTGTGTCTTTGTGTTAGCAACGTTTCTGGAGGTTTTGTTTTCAACGAGATTCTAAAGATCTCTGGACAAGTGATTTAAGATGTTAATGTGATGTTTTTTCTTTAGTTTTATTATGACTGAAGAAGGTTTGAATCTTCACTTGTACAAATGTTCACTCACTTGGTTCTCTTGAGAACAAGACAACAAAGAATCAAACGATCAAAACAGTCAAACAATCTTCCATGTGACTATTTGTTAATCTTTTATTTTCAAGTGTGTTAGAAAATATCAATACAGCGATATTTGTCTTTATATAGTTTTTCTTGATTCTGTGTCAATACTCGACAACACTGTATCAATTTGTTTTATTTTTGGCTTTAAAATTATAGTACTCGACAATACTACACATATATCCTTGTTACTACACTATCACAACACCAGAGTCAAGTACTGAACAATACTACACATATATACTTGTTACTACACTATCACAACACCAGAGTCAAGTACTGGACAATACTACACATATATACTTGTTACTACACTATCACAACACCAGAGTCAAGTACTGGACAATACTACACATATATACTTGTTACTACACTATCACAACACCAGAGTCAAGTACTGGACAATACTACGCATATATACTTGTTACTACACTATCACAACACCAGAGTCAAGTACTGGACAATACTACACATATATACTTGTTACTACACTATCACACAACACCAGAGTCAAGTACTGGACAATACTACACATATATACTTGTTACTAAAAAATAATAAAAACCAAAAAAAAAAAAAAAAAAAAAAAAAAACAAAAAAAAACAACACTAATTAATTCCTCCCCCCCCCACCACCACCCCCACAACCACCACACCACAACACACCACAAACCCACACAACAAAAAAAAAAAAAAAAAAAAAAAAAAAAAAAAAAAAAAAAAAAAAAAAAAAACAAAAAAAACAAAAACAACACCACAAAAAAAAAACCCAAAAAACCCCACAAAAACCCCCCCCCCCCCCCCCCCCACCCCCCCCCACCAAACCCGGCAAAAAACACCCCATATATACTTGTTACTACACTATCACAACACCAGAGTCAAGTACTGGACAATACTACACATATATACTTGTTACTACACTATCACAACACCAGAGTCAAGTACTGGACAATACTACACATATATACTTGTTACTACAATATCACAACACCAGAGTCAAGTACTGGACAATACTACACATATATACTTGTTACTACACTTTCACAACACCAGAGTCAAGTACTGTACAATACTACACATATATACTTGTTACTGCACTATCACAACATTAGAGTCAAGTACTGGACAATACTACACATATATACTTGTTACTACACTATCACAACACCAGAGTCAAGTACTGGACAATACTACGCATATATACTTGTTACTACACTATCACAACACCAGAGTCAAGTACTGGACAATACTACACATATATACTTGTTACTACAATATCACAACACCGGAGTCAAGTACTCCACAATACTACAAATATATACTTGCTACAGTTCATCACTATATATATCATTATATCTCGTGTCGTTGTAATGTGATATTTATCGTATCAAACGAACGTTAACAATACACAACACAAGTAAGATTTGTCTGGTGGTTTGCGTTCGAACTTCAAAACGACTGATTCTTATGTCAATGTCGAGGTTCAAAAACAAAAAAAGACTGAGCGTCAATATAGAAGCGTTTCATGGAACCAGGGTCGCAGGTTAAAAAATCTTGGCATGAAGCGAAACATTGACGAATCACAGTCCAAACTCAACGTTCGTGCTCACGGAGAAACTCTGATTTAAAAGTATTCAGCGAGAAGTATGGAACTACTCAAACTGTTGATGGATCCAGAGACGGTCCTGGGCTGCGTCTCATATCGTGCACTGCTTTACAGTACACTGTAAGACAGTGCACCTACTTTCACAGTGCGCACAGTGTAGTTCCGTCTTAAATCAAACTCTGCTGCTACACACTAACAGGAAATGACTCGTCAGCTTCTTCTTCTACTACTTTTTAACACTGATTGTAACCAGTCGTTGAAACATTATCATCGACACTTGACACTTTTCTCCAATCGAAACATGTTATTAAGTTGTGTTTCATTTTGTTATTGCTGTCGTTGTGTTGTTTTGTGGTAAAATGACTGTTTTCTCAAGACATTTTGTTCGGTATCTGCTGCGAAGACGCGTCGTCAGATGTGAATCTGAAACAAAACAAATCTGTACACAAAACAAAAACACAATTCATGAGATTGCGTTGAGAGTCGTTGTGAGTCTTCATGCGAGCATGTGAGGCAGCGGGTCACCGTGGAGCTAATGTGTGTGTCTGTGTAATCGTGTGTTCGTGCTGAGAAGTTAAAAATGATCACATTTCATCTCCGTCGAACTGAAGTAAACATTTGCAGATGTTTAATGTTTGTGTTTACGCTCAAGCAACAAATTTTTTTAACCATTACTCAACTTTATTCATAAAGCGCTTTAAAAACACAACAGTTGTTACAAAGTGCTGTACAGTGACACAAAAGAAAGCACAGCTAAAACACACAAAGGTAAAAACAATATCAAATAAAACAAGTAAAAAGCACTAAAAACAGCTCAGAGTCTCATGCTGTGTTCAATAAAAGTGTGTTTTAAGACGAGATTTAAAAATGGACGGTGAGTAACTTCCATTTAGCGTCATTTACGTCACTAGGATGGAGGACGTTGAGGGCGGAAAGTGTCCATCGATCCACACTCAATTTCTGGCCGATTGAGTGCACTGATTGCACACTGTTCATCGGGACGCACTTGTGCACTGAAAACATTAAGTGCAAGTGCAAAATGCGTGATTTTGGACACCCCCCCAGTGCTGTGTCTCAAATCACATACTCAAAGTTAGTATTTTTAGTGCACAAGTGTGTCTCAATTCTTAGTATGTAAATGTAGTGCTCCATACACACTAAATTGTCACTAAAACACACACAAAACTGAGTATGGATCGATGGACACTTTCTACACTAAACGACTCCATCTTAGTAACGTTGACGTTGTGAACGGAAGTTATGTCATATATATTTATATATATATATATATATATATATATATGACGTAATTTCCGTTCACAACGTCAACGTCACTAAGATGGAGTCGTTTAGTGTATAAATATTAATATATATATACTGTATACTTACAGGTGCATTTTCAGCCAACAGTAAAAGTATTTAGTGCCTCATATTTTTTCTTCATTTCTTCTTCCAAACTTGCAAAACGTGCTGCCAGCAGGTGGCGATAGCGTTCCAACAGTTGGTTGCAACCATTGTTAAATAGTAGTAGAAGAAGAAGCTGTCGCGTCATTTCCTGTTAGTGTGTAGCAGCAGAGTTTGATTTGAGACGTACTATCTGTGGAGGATTAGTTACTAGTTAGTATGTACACTATCCTGATGATACTAACTTCTAGTATACTAAGAGATGTATGTGATTTGAGACACAGTACAGGTCTTTTTTCCCCTCTTTGATCTTCCAGTTTGATTTTCCACTAACTTTAGACCCCCAGCTGATTGATCTTGACAAACGTGAGGAATTTTTTTTTTTTTCTGCCAAATCAGTGAGAAAGCGAACCTATTTTACGTTGACCTTTGATCTTGAAGGTCATTTCATTGTTCTTTAATTTGTACTCTGTGTTTCATAAGTCAATCAGCTCAGCATCCATAAGGACTTCACAACAACAAAAAAAACAACAACATCCTGGCAACGGGGTCCGGTCCGGTGATTCATGGAGCGTCACCCGGGACACGCCGCGACCTAAACAGCCACAGCTGGTCGAGCTCGACGACACCGAGAGACGCAACAAAAAAAAAAAAAAACACCCAGTGACCTCAGCGAGTCCTTCCTGGCGTCCAACACATGGTCGCGGCAGCATGTAGGTCAACTCCTCTGTCACTCCAGGAGTTATGGCTTCATTAGGTCGGACCCCGGTGGAAAAAACACTTTCATCCGCCGACAGACGCTCCCGATTTCAACGCTCGCGTCGTAAACAAATGTATCGTTAAAACCGTTAGCATCGGCGCCGACGCCGGCCTCGTCCCGACCAGCTGTTTCCCGGAGGAACCTCATCTGTCGTCCATACACTGTGTGGGAGAGAGAACGAGTCCGGCTTTCCACCCGAAAAAAGTAGGCCAGCGAGTTGGCCCGCGAGTCGGAGCGTCGTCCCCGCGGGAGGAGACTCCCTAGCAACCGCTGCGACCCTACAGACGCCCAGACCTGGACCACCGTCGCTCAGGTACCAAGCACCTGTGCGGCAGACCATCCGGTCTCCGTGACGACGCCCGTATAAACACAACAGCCCGGGCGAGCTCACAGCTGATGGAGTCACGTGGACGAGCGGATCCTCAGCAGAGCGTCGTCCGTGATTGATCGCCATGAATCATGAGGGTTTATTGATCGCAGACTTCCGAGGGATCGCAGCTGCTCGAGAGGAGTTTGAACTCTGATGACATCACACGAGTCTCACGAGTCCTTCTTCGAGTCCACTGGATTTTTTTATTGGATCCACCAGGAAAAAAGACGCCCCAGTCGTCCTTTTCTTTAGAGCTTGAATATATAGAAAAACATGATTTATTAACTGATTTTTCAACTTTCACTTGTGTGACATGTGTCAGAGGTAAAGATGTGAGAAATATAGATACACTTAAATAATGATTTTCTTAACAATACCATTCAAATGGCTCAGAAACAAATGTGTTTGTGGTATCCCTTGTGTTGTCTCTGGGTCAAGGTGAACGACCTCCACCACAACATATGTATTTATGGACAATACTACACATATATACTTGTTACTACACTATCACAACACCAGAGTCAAGTACTGGACAATACTACACATATGTACTTGTTACTACACTATCACAACACCAGAGTCAAGTACTGGACAATACTACACATATATACTTGTTACTACACTATCACAACACCAGAGTCAAGTACTGGACAATACTACACATATATCCTTGTTACTACACTATCACAACACCAGAGTCAAGTACTGGACAATACTACACAAATATACTTGTTACTACACTATCACAACACCAGAGTCAAGTACTGGACAATACTACACATATATCCTTGTTACTACACTAGCACAACACCAGAGCCAAGTACTGGACAATACTACACATATATACTTGTTACTACAATATCACAACACCGGAGTCAAGTACTCCACAATACTACAAATATATACTTGCTACAGTTCATCACTATATATATCATTATATATCGTGTCGTTGTAATGTGATATTTATCGTATCAAACGAACGTTAACAATACACAACACAAGTAAGATTTGTCTGGTGGTTTGCGTTCGAACTTCAAAACGACTGATTCTTGTGTCAATGTCGATACACTTAAATAATGATTTTCTTAACAATACCATTCAACAGCACTGTGTCCATTTTTTTTATATATTTATTTTATTCTTCTATTTTACATTTTAATACTTTTTTTGTCTTTAAAATCACATTTATTTGGATCATAGGTTCTGGAACCAGATGGTTATTTGGGCATCTAACAAATATGTCATTTTTGCGTTGAGTTTTGACCTCTGTGTGTCGTACTTAACCATTGTGTTTTCACAGGGTCAAGGTGACCCAATGGCTCACAAACAAATGTGTTTGTGGTATCCCTTGTGTTGTCTCTGGGTCAAGGTGAACGACCTCCACCACAACATATGTATTTATGGAAGCCAGGACGACATCACAAGAGATAGCACAGAAACATTTGTTTTCAGCCTTTGGGTCACCTTGACCCTGAGATAACGCAAGGGTTGAATAGCAACTAAGAGCAGAGGTCAACTAGTGATCAACTCTGGTATCATGTAGTAAATGTTCTTCAAGACGCAGTAACTTCTCATCATGACCATGTTTTGAATGTATTATTTTATAAAGTTGCTCTGGAATCTGGACGAACGAGAGGTTACAAGAGACCATTATGACGTAATAATGGCTTCACTCCAGCCCGCTTTGTTTATACAACAGGTAGGGATGTATACTGAGAACCCCCGGTACTTTTTGCTACCGGCTCCTAATGGGGTCGGGACCAGGGTACCGTTAAGATTCTGGACAAACTGTACTGTTATCTGCACTTTTTTGGACGTCTACCCAACTGTTGCGTAATATACGACACCGTCGCCGTCGACTGGTGATGACGCGGCACCTGGTTTTCTAAGGTTTGGGCTCGCTTGCTGTCCAAGGGAAGGAACACGAGCAAAATCACAAAACACTTGGAGTGCGCCCATAGTATAAAGCTTCGATTGCTATAACAAAGCTAGTAAAGTTAGCAGCCCAGCTAACGCTAAAGACTGCAGCAGCACCCGGTTTTTGTTTCTGCGACGCCAAGTCACGGTAAGTTTGTTGTAAAGTTTGTAATCATTACAGCATCGATTTCATCACCAGGGATATGTTACGCTAACCCTGTAGGCGGCATGAACCAGTCGACCCCGTTCACAGTGGCCGGACAAATGAAGACCAGAGCAGAAAGAATGCAGGGATGCCAGAGGGTCGTCACAAGGTTCATTGTGAAGGATCTCCAGGCCTTTTTTACAGTAGATAATCCAAGTGGTTACGGTAAGTAGGTAGTAGTTAGTCCACCTAAAGTCAGTGTGAGCACGGTTACCCTTCTTGTTAATCAGATATTAACTAGTTTTGTGTTGCTTTTTTCTGTGATGGTGATTGTTAGGGAGATCACTTTTTGCTTCTGAGAAGTAGTTATAATTGCATAGTTCCTGTTCTATTGAAGCTTTATTATGACCTTGTCGTCGTAAACATCTTGAAACAACTTTATTTTTGACACAAATGTACATGTTGTAGTATCCATAAGAGTATCAATAAGTATCTGTGCCAATAAGAATTATCAGTACCAATAAAATCATAAAGATATATACATCCCTAACAACGAGTCCCTTGGAAGTGATGATGACGCGTGGTGACAAACCTCCATGCTTGTCCAATCACAGCAGAGTGGGTGTGGTTATGGTCAACAAGATTTCATCTCCAGAAAAACATCTTCACTTTAGACAGAAATCAACACAGTCTACTGACTCCTCTAAGAAACATCTTAAGACGTTTATATTTGTTCAGGCTTTTCCTTGAATTTCTCGAACTCCTGTGTTGTTCTCAGTATTATCTTGATCTTTAAAGTATGTACTTTTTTGAGTATTGTTTTGATTGTTTAAGCGCTTTGTGACCCTGGTCTCGAAAAGCACTATATAAATAAATATTACTTACTTACTTACATTAGTGGGTGTTTTGATTTTGATTGTTCAAGCGCTTTGTGACCCTGGTCTAGAAAGACGCTTTAAAAACGTAGTTTAAGTTAAATAATAAGTTGAAGTTGAAACAATAATATTTGATTTAAAGGTTCCTTTGGAGATATTTAAAACAAAAAAATCTGCTTTAAAGGAAAAACAATCCTGAGGTCTTTTACTTCCCAGATTGTACATAAACGGCTCTAAGATTGAAGCGAGAGTTGATGAATTTTTCAACAAACCTTCAGGGAGCAGAGCTCTGATGGATAACTGCCTCTTAAGTACTCACCAGCTCCTCGCTCAGCAGGGGGTCCAACAATCCTCCTTCCTCAAGATTAATTCCTCATTCTCTTGAGCAGGCCTGGAAAAAATTAATCCTGTGCTGTGTCTCAAATCGTGCTCTTCTCTAAGTGCACTGCTTTAAAGTACACTGTAAGAGTGTACTTACTTGCTCACATTCGGACAGTGTAGTACTGTCTTAAAATCAAACTCTGCTGCTACACACTAACAGGAAATGACTCGACAGCTTCTTCTTCTACTACTTTTTAACACTGATCAACCAGTCGTTGAAACACAATCATCGACACTTGACACTTTTCTCCAATTGAAACAAGTTATTAAGTTGTTTTTCATTGTGTTATTGTTGTTGTTGTTGTGTTGTTTTGTGGTAAAAAAAAAATTTTTTGAGACATTTACGCCAGTATCTGCTCCGAAGACAAGTCGTCAGTGACGTAGCTTCAGTTTAGCTTCATTTTAGCTTCATTTTAGTTTGATATCAGTCAATCAATCTTCAGTTTAGATTCATCCACGTCACTAAGATGGAGGACTTTGAGGGTGGAAAGTGTCCATCGATCCATACTTAATTTTCTGGTCATTTGAGTGCACCAGTTGAGTGCTCATAGCGCGATACGCAACTTATGACCTTTCTGTGTGAGTTTGTACGTTCTCCCCGTGTTGTTTACTCCGGACGCTCCGGTTTCCTCCCACAGTCCTAAATCCGCCAAACCCCTGCCTGTCGCCCCGAGAAACTGGGAAAACTGTATTTTTTAAAAACATTTTAAATAATTTAAATGGGAAATGTATCAATTAATTTTACTTTCTACCTTTCTTTGTTGTTTTTAAATGTTACATCAACACAGTTTTATATGAATTAAACTAAACTATTAAGCTTTAATGTTCTGATTTTGAATAAATATCTACTTCAATGATTGATTTAAAAACGTATTTAATGTTTGTATTTTCCTTCTTTTGCCCTTTTATTAGTTTCACCATCTATTCTTCCATCCATCCATCCAATGAATATTAATTTTAAAGTAAATATTAAATACAATTATTTTCAAGTTCTGTGTTCGGACCACAACTCTGCCTAAACTTGAAAACGGCTTGACCACTTGTCGAAGGATATAAAGGAACTCGATTCTCTTTCTTTGGTTTTTATTTTCTTTCTGATGATTTCAGTCGAAGATTCCAGTTCGGAATATAATTGTCAGTAAAGAATAGGTTAATAACTTTTATAACAGAAACATACATTAGTCTGAATACATTTCAATAAAGGTCAACGTTTTCTTAAATAAAATGTTAATATAACTTGCTTTTCAAACAAAGCTTTCAAAATGATTTAAGTATGTGCTTAAACATTTGGTTTTAAGTGTAAACAAAAGACATAATACAAGCTTAAATTAGCTTAAACAAAAGTTAGCACTCAGGAGCAAACATAATCCTCAATAAGAGTCGTTTTTTTTCCTACCAGTTGCATCTTCGTGGTGATCAGGAGCTGTGGTCCTGTTTTCAGTCCAAACATTTAGGCCATGCTGTTCTGGTGGGTGCACAGGTGAATGTTGTCCCACTGGCAACACATGCCAGAATGTTGGTTCCACCAGAGTCTTTTGCACATGTTTGCCCTCTGCAGGTTTGGAGTGTAATTGAGTCTCAACTTGACAATTATCCATGTAAGCGTCCTCTCTGGGAGTTGAACTGCCAACCTCTGATGCTTGATTCTCCAGTTCAAATCTTATTTCTACCTTTTCGATCCGTTTCAATGTCGCCTGTTGTTGTCAAGATAGAATGTTTTGGTTGCAATGTTCACTAACATGAGCTAATGGCTTCCAAGCACGCGAACAGTAGCTAATACGGCGGCAGGACAATGATCTACTGCTAACAAAGACGCTTTGAACTCCAGTCTTTATCTTTCACTGACATTTTTGTGGCTCTTCAGATTTACTGCTCGTCTGCCTGGTCCACTGGTCTGCACATGTTTCTGCTCCTCCATCTCAAATCTTCTCGCAAACGTCCGAGTGAATCCGACAGGAAGCTCGGAAACGTCTCCCTCCAGCTCCGGGATCTTGACGGATCCGGACTAAATGAGCCGAGCGTGTTGAAATACTTCATACGTATCTCCACACAAAGTGTTCCCCCCAAAGGTTCTTCAGGCCTTGAATAATTTTCCAATTATGACCACGCCGGGAATGTTCCATTAAAGGGCTTTAATGAAAGTTCTGGGTCTCGTTCCTGTTATTAATGTCTTTTTTATAGAAGCTGAATAAAAGAAATAAACGTCTAATGAAGGATCCAGACTGAAAGTCTCTTCCCTCTGAAGGCTCTGAGGGAGCATTAGAGAAGTGGAAAGTGTTGAAGTCGAGGCGTCTGCAGCTTCTCTGCAGGCGGCGGATCAAGCTGTGATACGAAGAGAGACGTGTCCTCCATCACTGGTCTGGACATGAAGCACTGAGAAGTCTGGGCCAGATCCAGGAGAACATGCCAGACCCTCCTGAACATACAAAAGTTAAACACAGGAGGAGGACGACTGCTAAGAACAGGACGACACAATTCAGGAAAATAGATTTAGGTTCTACTCTGAGTCTCTTCCAGATGACGGAGCTGCTCGCCCAAGAGTCCAGAGCCAGTGGTGGGCAGTTAAACGTGGGCCAGGGGCCACATTTCAGGAGCCAAAAGTATCAAATGAAGTAATAAAATCAAGTTAAATCTTTCCTTTAATATCGTTTTATTGTATTTTATATAACTAACTCAAATATGATAGAAATATTTCAAAAATGTTTCAATACGACTTTGGTAAACCAAGAGAAAATACGAGAGAATTATGACTACCATATTTTCCGCACTATTAGGCACCGGATTATTAGGCGCATCTTCAATGAATGGCCTATTTTAGAAGTGTTTTCATAAATAGTTTGGCCCATTATTATAAGGCGCTTTGAATAAAAGATACAGTCAAACATTTGACTGGAGTTGCGTTATGCATCCACTAGATAAAGATGTGCTAAAGGGAATGTCAACAAAACAGTCAGATAAAGCCAAACTTTATTGTTTGTTCTGACAACTCAGTTCACTCTCATGGTAACAATGTTCAAATGATGTTTAAAAGTGTTCAAGCAGTGAAGTTGAGCGCATGTATGACAGCTAGAGGGCACTGCATATGAGTGGTTGAGCGCGCAGAGGGATTTGGAGTGTACAACAACCGAGACACACTCGCTCAAAACTGTGGCAGTAATCTTACTCCGTAGACATCCGCCATGATGTGATGTGCGTCGTTAATCCCACCCCGTGATGACGCAATGACTTAATTACGCCCACGGCGTGTCAGCGCAGAGTCATGAAAGTGTGTGTAAACAAGTAACCCACCAGGTAATGTTCATAGTTCATATATAAGGCGCACTGTCGTTTTTTGAGAAATTTAAAGGCTTTTAAGTGTGCCTTATAGTGTGGAAAATACGGTACTGTAGTCAGGAGCCTCATGGTAGCATGTTGTGTGTTTCAACATCACATCATAGTGTGTGTATATGAGGACCACGAAATGGCCTCTGTTAAGAGCCATGCTCACAAAGTGGATTTCAAACTCATCACAGAGTAGAACATGGGAATAAATGGTTAGAGAAGTGTTTTGTTTCTCTTAAAGCAGCTCTGGGTAGTTTCTTTGTACCTTAATACTTTTGTACTAAAATAACTTGTGATGACATCAATTAAAACTAGTTGAATGACTCTTGTACGGTAACTTGAGGTGTTTTGAGGGGGGGGGTACAAAAACGAAGTTAAAGTATTATTATTTACAAACAAAAACAATGTAAAGGTTATGTTATTTACAAACAAAGTTAAAGTTATGTTATTTACAAAGAAAAAACAAAGTTAAAGTTATGTTATTTACAAACAAAAAGATAGTTAAAGTTATGTTATTTTCAAAGAAAAACAAAGTTAAAGTTATGTTATTTGCAAACAAAAACAAAGTTAAAGTTATGTTATTTACAAACAAAGTTAAAGTTATGTTATTTACAAAGAAAAACAAAGTTAAAGTTATGTTATTTACAAACAAAAACATAGTTAAAGTTATGTTATTTACAAACAAAAACATAGTTAAAGTTATGTTATTTACAAACAAAAACAAAGTTAAAGTTATGTTATTTACAAACAAAAACAAAGTTAAAGTTATGTTATTTACAAACAAAAACAAAGTTAAAGTTATGTTATTTACAAACAAAAACAAAGTTAAAGTTATGTTATTTGCAAACAAAAACAAAGTTAAAGTTATTTTATTTACAAACAAAAACAAAGTTAAATTGATGTTATTTACAAACAAAAACAAAGTTAAAGTTATGTTATTTACAAACAAAAACAAAGTTAAAGTTATGTTATTTACAAAGCCGTCATATCATATTTCCTTAGAATCTGATTCATGACCTCATCAGTTTCATCCTTCATGCTTACGAGATGGATTTCAAACTCATCACGTAGCAGAACATGGGAATAGATGGTTGGAGAAGTGTTTTGTTTCTGCATCAAATCGTTTGAAAAATATGGAACATGTTGAAAATGTCTTCCTGTCTGGTCGTTAAACTCTTCTTCAACTTGAATGACTTGGACTTGGATCTTGGAGCGTTTGTTGGTCTGCATCTGTTGACCCACATTCTGAAGTCAAACTTTTACAGCTCCAACAAGCTCGGACGTCTCTTCCGCTCCAACCGGAACTAACCGGGTATTTTCTGGGTTCCTCGTCAGAACGGCTGCATTCGTGGCCCCGCGGTGAGCGGATCAAAGCCGTAAACAACATGAAACATTTGGGCTGATGCTGCACGACTGCAATATTAATCTATCCTCCAATAAATCTTCTCGCAAGAACTGATACTGTTTGGCGGCGATCCAACCGCACAGCTTCTAATATCCATCAACATCTGCCTTCATTAACCAGCGCACGGCGGTGGATCGTATTCACTCTCCACCTGTGCTAGGTGTTGATTTAGAGCGAATATTAAGGCCATCATGTCGACACTGCACGGCGCGGAGCTGCTCGGCTGGATCTGCGCCGTGTTGGCGTTTCTTCCTGTTTCCCAGGCAGTGAAATATGATGTCAGAGTTAAGACCTTCTTCCTGGTTTGACAGCTGAGCCCAGGATAAGACGCCTTTCTTCTCATAATACACTCAATTTCCTGCCTGGGCGACGACTCTCTTCCTTCTCCGACAAATTCACACCTTTTCCACCGACACTTTTTCCACAGAGTTTATTTAAAAAAAATGCTTTTGAAAATATATAATTGATGCACCATAATGTTTGTATCCACTTTTGCATGTAAAAAAAATAACTTATTAACAATATAAACTTGAATAGTTTTGGTGTTTGCTACAACTGTGGGAGGAAACCAGAGCGGGAACACCCAGGTACAGGGTGAGAGCGGTAGAAAATACTATCACAACTTTTAAAAACTATATCCTGATGTATATTAACAGACTCTTAACTCGCGACACATTATCTGAGTCAATGATTTTACAACATTTAGGAGCTGTAACAAAATCTTAAAAAGGGCAAAACAAAACTTCTTTGATAAGTCTTACAACATAAACCTGGTATTAGTATGAATATGTTGCGTGAGTTAGAAGATAAAACCAGTGTTGCATTTAAATAAAGTCATAAAACACTCTGAAATAAAACACATTTTCATAAAAACAGAAGCAGGCGAAGCAAACGTGATGTCGTCTGTTCGGGGAAAAAATGCCGATAGAAGATGTGTGAAGTCTTTTCTGTGCTTCATGCAGTTTCTCTGGGCGTCGTCGACAGTTTTAATCTACTCTCCAGTTCGTTACGAGATTCTCTGCTGCTCCGTGTGTTAGATCACATGTAGGTACGTGGTCTTGGTGTCCAGTCCTATCACATTTTTGGCAGTGCATCTGTAGAACCCGGTGTCTCTGCTGGTTGGATTCTGTATCACCAGGGAGCCCTGAGGGCTGAGGTATCGGTTGCCATAGACACGGGCCTGACTCATCACCCTCAGCTGCGTCGTGTCGGGGGCTTCCCAAGTAACCGTGGCTTTGGGTGTCGCTATGTTGCGACAGGGAAGCTCCACGGCAACCCCGGGTCGAGTGTAGGTGACGGGCGAGGGGCCCGTGGTGATCCTCGGGGGATACGCGATGACGATGACGGGAACGGTGACGATGGAGGCGAGGGCGTGGTCCGGGCTGGTGGATCTGCAGCTGTAGGCCCCTCGGTCGAAGACGGACGCCTGCTGGACGATGAGCGTGCCGTCGTCTTGGACCGTGTATTGGCCTGAAGGGTCTTTATCGCCCTTTGACATCAGCTTGCCGCTGGGAAAAGTCCAGGTGATGGAGGTGCGGGCATGACTGGCAGGGCAGGGCAGCCGCAGGGTCTCTCCATTCAAGATGCTGACCAGCGCCGCTGTGTTGGTGCTGACCGCTGACGCTGACGCTGGTGGAGCCCTGATGGGCAGAGGACTGGACTGTACAGGTGAACTTGTGGCTCGTGGATTATCCCGTCTTTTCTCAGAAGATACCGTTTGAGCTCCCGGGACATGGCCGTGGGTATCAACCGGGCTCTTCTGCACTGGAATCTGACCCAGCGGACCCCGGTATGCAGCTTCTCCTTCCTGCTGCTCTTTGACCACGAGCTCTACCTGTACTTTCGTTTCACCTCCAGAACCTTGTATGAGGCATACCAAGGTCCCGCTGTCGCTGACCCGGACACCCCGCAGCTCCAGTGAACCGTTGCGATGCACCGTGAGTCGACTGCCGTAATAAGGCGCAGGCAAGACCCCGTTCCCGGGCAGAAGCCAGGAAAGCCTGGGAGGAGGTGACCCCTGCGACGGACAGGGCAGTATGACGGTTTGACCTCTCATTGCTTGTTGTTTCACCTTCTTGATCGTACTCGCCGCCACTTCAGAATTGCGCATTGCGGCGCCAGAACTCCTGGAAGTGTCGCCCATCTTGTCGAAGTCATTTTTCCCACCTTGAACTCCTCCTGCCGTGCCGGGATCAGCCCCGTTGTTTATCGAGCCCGGTGCATACTGATACATCCCAGCGTTGTCCGCCTTAAAGCCGACGTTCCTGCCTCCCTGCAGTCCCACGCTGATGACTCCACCGGCGTGTTTAGAGATACCAGGTCTGTTGAATCCATCGCTGGGATTAAAGGTTCCAGTTGTTGCTCTGTTAATACTCTGCACCGTGTTCCTTATCTTGTCACTGTGGTCGTGACTGCTGCTGGTGTTACTCTGAAGGTGGCGGGTCACTTCAAACTGGTTGGTTCCTCTGTTGCTCGATCCTCCGTCGCCCCAGCTCGGGCTCGTTTGCTGACGATGAGTATCTTCCACCTCCAGGCCGACCACCATGTTGACCGCTCCTGCTGAATTGGTTGCTCTGCAGGTGTAGTTCCCAGAGTCACTCTTCTGAGCCTGCCGCACCTCCAGGCTTCCCCCGGGAGCCGCCGTGACTCGCTGATAGTAAGAGGTTCGCAGCGGGACGAAGCGGTGGACCGGAGAGTACCACACCACGGAAGGTACGGGATCCCCTGTTGCCTGGCAACGGATCACGGCCGTGGTTCCCTGCTGCACCTTGAGTGTACGATAACTTCTTCCATCGGAGAAAGTTGGAGGAGACGTCATCATGACCTTGACGTTGACCTACAGGCAAAAAAGTGACAGTTTTTATTTATTTTTACTACAAACATGAAAAGCCTGAAAAGACCCTAAAATAATTCAAAATTCTCTTTATTTTTTACCAATTTGTTTGTTCTGTCATTATTGATTATATGATACTATAAAATATGATTCTAAACTATAAAACTTGAATATCTTAAAGGTCAACTAATGATGAAACTCTAACTCTGGTGTCATATAGTGAATGTTCTTCAAGACGCAGTAACTTCTCATCATGACCATGTTTTACACTTTATTACTTTATAAAGTTGCTCTGAAATCTGGACGAACGAGAGGTTACGAGAGTCCATTATGACGTAATAATGGCTTCACTCCTCCTCCAGCTGTAATCACTCCCGGCTTTGTTTATACAACAAGTCCCTCGGAGGTGGAGACGTGTGGTTATGGTCAACAAGATTTAATCTCCGGAAAAACAAAGTGTTTTCAGTGGGCGGAGCTTAAGATCATTTTCTAATGCTTAAATAAAAAGAGAGTTTTGTAAAAACACACACTGATGATACAATAGAGTCACACATCACAACAACACACACACACACTGATGATACAATAGAGTCACACATAACAACAACACACACACACATACACACATTAGTTGCCTGTAATTAAAAATGCCAACAACTTGCTTGTCTTTATTTATTATTCATGTAGCAACACTTATTACTTGCATGTTCAGCCATTGGAAAAATCATTGAAGTGATATAAAAAGGTTGAAACGCTTCCAACCCGTCGTACCTTCATGGTGTCTTGACCTCCTTGATTTTCCGCGAAGCATGTGTACTCGCCCTCCTCTTTGATTCCCACAGCTGGAACCAGTAAAGTTCCATTGTCGAACACAGTGAGTCTTCGCGCTCGCCCACTCCTGTCCTGCCCTCCCAGCACACTGTTCACCATGGTTCCATCTGGAAGACTCCAACGCACGGCCGGGTCAGGGAGTCCAGAAGCCAAGCAGTCCACCTGCATGGAGAATACATTTAGAATCACGGAGGCTGAGGACCACTGCCAAGGTTGTCTTCTCTTCAATATCCCATCTTTTTTTTTTAATATAATGTTGTTCTTTGATGAGAGTTAATATTTTTTATCCAACCGATCATCCTATTGTTTTAACCTTCTACCGCCACCATAATAATTGTAAGAATTCTGTCAGATTAAAATGATTATATACGTATACGCCACACTTAAATTAATGCTTAAAGATAATTAAAATATAGTAGAGTAGAGTATAAATTACTCGCTTGATCTGGGAGCGGGAACGTTTGACTACACATTCACAATAAACATTCCACTCCAGACTGATTCACTCTGGTTCGAGGCAAGCTTGGATCAGGATTAGAGATACGACACCAGTAATTTGAAACATCTGTTTATCTGCAATTCACACCTTAAATTGTAGATCAAAGAACGAAGCAAGACACGCCCGGGAAAGGGGGGCTAAAAGACGGAAGAGAAGATAACCCCCGCCCGAGAACATTTGAATGATTAGATTACAAGAAAACAAATTAGGATGTCTCTCTGCGGGGGGTCGTGACGCAGGGAACTTGAAAGAACTATTTGGCCGGAAAGAGACGACCTCCCGGATGGGAAATTTGCCTTAAATATAGCGATGTTTCTACAGCTCGGAGCCAGTCTTCCCGGGGCTATTGATCTGTAAAGTTGCCGGTCATGGGTCCGGTCGATCGTAATCGAAAGCTTGTATTTTGTTTTACTTAAAGCGGCCCGTGACACACTCTTGATTGTTCATCTATCTCCACAACACGAAGTATAAGACCCGGGACGGAAGTGTCTCCATGTTTTGACCGTTTTAATTCTCAAAGTTAAGCTGTCACTGTGTAAGAAAGTCTCTTCAGGCAGGAAGTCGGGGGAAGCAGGACCATCTGTCACTTTACCTTCAGAGTTTTTCCCAGCGACACCATCTGATTGAGCGGCAGCTTGGGCTCTATCTTGGCAGGTTTGGTAACCACGGAGACGCGCAGCAGACGATAATCGTCCGCCACCTTGTTACGTGCGATGCAGAGATAATCCCCGACATCCTTCTCTGTCGCCTGCCGGACTGACAGCGTGCCGTTGGGGTGCACCCTCAGACGTCTGTCGAAACTGGAAACGTAGCAAGGACGGAACATCGTGAACAGTTTTCAAGGACATTTGAAGACAAACACTCGACGCTACCTGAAATGGATGTCCACCAGTTTCCTGTGGGGGGTCCTCCATATGATAGTAGGGGGTGGGTTGCCAGTCACAGAGCAGTGCAGATGCACATCCCTCCCGTAGAACACGGTGGTGAAAGAAGGCGAGGTGGAGACGATGGAGGCTTTGGTGAAAGGAGAAACGGGTATTGACGACACTGTGTTGTTGACAATAGAAGATGGGGTTCTGTTGGCGGGCAGTGTGTTGGGTTTGGAGGTCTGGTAGACTTTTGATGGATGAGGAGAGGACACGACTGTCTTGGGTCTAGAGTTAGAAGTAGAAGTAGAAGGGCTTTCAGTGATCTTAGTTTTCTTTACTTCCTCTTCGACTTTTATCCTGACGGTTCGCTTGTCCGTTCCGACTGAGTTGCTTGACGTGCATTCGTAAATCCCAGAGTCCTTCAGGGTCGCCTGTTGAATGTGCAGGGTCCCGTTGGGCAGGACAAACAGGTTGCCATGTAGAAACTGCGACGGGCGAACGAAAGTGCCATCCGGGATACGCCAGCGCAAAGTTGGCGTTGGAGCCCCGCGGGCAGTGCAGGGGGTGTAGATCGACGCCCCGAAGGGTAGAAGCAGGTGTTCCTGTTTGGATTGCTGGATCACTGGGGGGAGCGACGACACGTGCAGCCTCACGGAGGCGCTGGCGGCGCCGGCGGAGTTGGAGGCCACGCAGCGGTAGATTCCCCTGTCGCCGGGCGCGCTCGACGAAATGCTGAGGGTCCCGTTGGCGTCCATGACTATACGATTGTCGGGGGAGCCGGTGGAGGTCACTACGGTGCGGTCCGGCAGAACCCACGACAGCAGAGGAGTCGGAACGCCGGTGGCCTTGCACTCCAGCTGGAGATCCCCGCCTTGATGGATGTTGGCTTCTCTGTTGCTGGCCAGAGTTATTCGCGGAGGGCGAGTCCAAACGTCCAGAGTCGTCAGCAAACTGTAAGAAACATTTGATACATTTTTAAAAAATGAGGAGACGATGAAAATATGTAGGACAGAAAACTTGTCTTGATTTAAAACATGTGTCCATAGGGATCTTGGTTATTTGAGAAAATGACAGGCTAGCTCAGGGGCAATTAAAATTCTTCAAGGGCCACATTAAGTTATGTGAATGTTGTTAGGGGCCGTCAAGCAAAAAGAAAGACAAAAAAAATCCCTATAAAACGTTCGTCATTAGGCCGTGACTTTTATTAACTTAATAAACTTATAAAAAATGTTTTGAGGGATTAATATATACTCGAAAAATTACACCCAAAAAGTAAACAAGTGTTAAGTTGAAATGTAAATGAATAATAAATACAAAATACATTTGTTAATGCATTAGAACCGTTTGTACATGATCATACTTTGACATTAGGGGGGCCGCATAAATACAGTCAAAGTAAGTAAGTAAGTAATATTTATTTATATAGCGCTTTTCGAGACCAGGGTCACAAAGCGCTTAAACAATCAAAACAATACTCAAAAAAGTACATACTTTAAAGATCAAGATAATACTGAGAACAACACAGGAGTTCCAGAAATTCAAGGAAAAGCCTGAACAAATAGAAACGTCTTAAGATGTTTCTTAAAGGAGTCAGTATGTGGCCCCCGGGGCCAGCTGGTGCTAGAGGTTCCTAAAAACTTTATATCTTCTTCAAGAAACATCTCAAGACATTTCTAGTTGTGCAGGATTTTCCTTGATTTTATGAGACTCTTGTGTCTCAGTCTTGACCTTTTAAGTATTTATTTTATTGTTTAAGTGCTTTGTGACCCTGGTCTGGAAATGCGCTCTACAAATATTATTACTATTACTATTATTACTATTATTACAAATATAATTACTTCCAATCTAATGTCTTTGTTTCATGATGACGTCTCATCTGAAGGAGCTACGAAACATTCTGTATTTCAAGGGGGCAAATCTTGGTCCTCTTACAAGAATTTTCTTCCATTCATTTTTAATTTTTTCCGTTTTTTTGTAGCGCTGCGCTACGTCCCGTTAAGGGGCCACAGAGTCCACTTTACAAACCACTTAATCAAGACAACAAACTCCTACAAATGTTGTTTTGCATTAGATTATGTCAAGTGTTTCTTTCCTTCCTCTCAATCCCGCCCATCGTTGCGTCGTATGTGTGGGGGTCTCACCGGTCTCGCCCCAGAAAGCTCTGAGCGCTGCAGATGTAGGTGCCGCGGTCCTGCAGCTGGACGTCGTGGATAACAAGAGTGCCGTTTGGCAGGACTTCAAAACGCTGAGCCCTGGAGTGAATCGACATCACAGCTCCTGAGAGAAGGTGTGACACAAACAGAGAAAGCAAACAAACTTCAGACTCAGTTATTAGAGGAGTTTTTCAGAGGAAAGTGGATTTCCATTACGGTGTCTTTTCCAGCCTCGCTCCAGAAGAGACCACTGTTGTCGAGCCAAAAGCGTCGAAGCGTTTACGCACTTGTTAAAGCTCGCTCTGGATTCTGACCTTCAGTTGAAAATATTAACATCAATGGGTTCGTTTGAATTGTCTGGAGCTCACGTATGAATGTTTGGACGTCGACTCTCGAGAGCTGGACCATTAAACTTTACAAGAGAACACATTAGAAGCTTGTTCTGCTACTACGAGAGACTGGAATAAAAGTGTTCTATTTTTTTATTTTATATATGGAAAATACTACCTCCCTTTATATATATAAAGATGTACAGTATATATACATGTTTTATATATATATATATATATAAATTGAAATAAAAATGAGTTCATGTCATATTACAATGAAAAACAATACAATTAAAACAGAAAAACTGCTTAAATTTGACTTTTCTTATCAGCAACATTAACAACACTTATTTATCCACTCAGTTGAATTTAGTTGTTTTTAATCCTATTAACTCGCACAGAACAGAAGGTGAGAATTTAAGGCTCAAGATACGACGTTTATTTTTCTTTATCAACCCACACACACACACAGGTGTTGACCGTTGTGTACCTGTGGCCACCTTGGTCCAGGTGACGGCCGGGCTGGGGTCCCCCTGGGCTTCACAGTCCAGCAGAGCGACTCCCTCTGCGGGGAACGACGCGGCCCGGATGTGAGGATCTGCAATCTTGGGTCTGGATCTCAGCACCGTGGACTGTGAACGATAAGACGCTGAGTTATTCCGGTTGAGGCTGGAATTGTAAATCACGTCTGCCTCCGCGAATAAAAAAAAGCAGCGATATTTAAATGTGGGTTCTTTTGGCAGATGACATTTTTTGGCAGGAATGAAGGATCACAAGAGCAAAACAGTTTTTCTTTGTTTTATCGCTTATAAAACAAATGAAAATGCATAAATATTATTGTGTAAATGTTCATTTTCTGCCCTTTTTCTTGCTCTCAACATAGCTCGGGTTAAAAGTATTTTATTTGTTAAATTCATGTACGTTTTTGATCAAATGTGGACATTAGATGTGAAGAGTTCTGTATGTGAATGAGTAAAGAATTCTGGATTTAACTACTAATCAACTCTCGTGTCATGTAGTAAATGTTCTTCAAGACGCAGTAACTTCTCATCATGACCATGTTTTACACTTTATTACTTTATAAAGTTGCTCTGAAATCTGGACGAACGAGAGGTTACGAGAGTCCATTATGATGTAATAATGGCTTCACTCCTCCAGCTGTAATCACACCCCGCTTTGTTTATACACTGAGTCCCTTGGAGGTGGAGACTTCCAGTATTGATGACGCGCAGTGACAAACCTCCATGCTTGACCAATCAAAGCAGAGTGTTTTCAGTGGGCGGGGCTTAAGATCATTTTCTAATGACAAAATTTCAATGACAAGAGAGTTTTGTAAAAACGCACACTGATGATACAATAGAGTCACACATCACAACAACACACACACACTGATGATACAATAGTCACACATCACAACAACACACACACACTGATGATACAATAGAGTCACACATCACAACAACACACACACACTGATGATACAATAGAGTCACACATCACAACAACACACACACACTGATGATACAATAGTCACACATCACAACAACACACACACACTGATGATACAATAGAGTCACACATCACAACAACAACACACACACACACACTGATGATACAATAGAGTCACACATCACAACAACACACACACACTGATGATACAATAGAGTCACACATCACAACAACACACACACACACACATGCTGATGATACAATAGAGTCACACATCACAACAACAACACACACACACACACTGATGATACAATAGAGTCACACATCACAACAACACACACACACTGATGATACAATAGAGTCACACATCACAACAACACACACACACACACATGCTGATGATACAATAGAGTCACACATCACAACAACACACACACAATGATGATATAATAGAGTCACACATCACAACAACACACACACACTGATGATACAATAGAGTCACACATCACAACAACACACACACACTGATAATACAATAGAGGTCACACATCACAAAAACACACACACTGATGATACAGTAGAGGTCACACATTCACAACAACAACACACACACTGATGATACAATAGAGTCACACATCACAACAACACACACAAATGATATACAATAGGAGTCACACATCACAACAACAACACACACACTGATGATAAAAGAGTCACACATCACAACAACAACACACACACTGATGATACAATGAGAGTCACACATCACAACAACACACACACATGATGATACAATAGAGTCACACATCACAACAACAACACACACACTGATGATACAATAGAGTCACACATCACAACAACACACACACAATGATGATACAATAGAGTCACACATCACAACAACAACACACACACTGATGATACAATAGAGTCACACATCACAACAACAACACACACACTGATGATACAATAGAGTCACACATCACAACAACACACACACACAATGATGATACAATAGAGTCACACATCACAACAATACACACACACAATGATGATACAATAGAGTCACACATCACAACAACAAACACACACACTGATGATACAATAGAGTCACACATCACAACAACAACACACACACTGATGATACAATAGAGGTCACACATCACAACAACACACACACACAATGATGATACAATAGAGTCACACATCACAACAATACACACACACAATGATGATACAATAGAGTCACACATCACAACAACACACACACAATGATGATACAATAGAGTCACACATCACAACAACACACACACAATGATGATACAATAGAGTCACACATCACAACAACAACACACACACACTGATGATACAATAGAGTCACACATCACAACAACAACACACACACTGATGATACAATAGAGTCACACATCACAACAACACACACACACAATGATGATACAATAGAGTCACACATCACAACAATACACACACACAATGATGATACAATAGAGTCACACATCACAACAACAAACACACACACAAACACACTTTAGTTCAACTGTAAACTAAACTAATGAATCTTAATCTGATTTTCCTCTTAAATAGTTTCATAAATGTAGATTTTGTTCATCCTGGGACATGGACTTATGAGTTTGAAATAAAGAGTCTTTTCATTATTTATATTTTCTAATGGGTCAATTAAGGGTCTGAAGATAATCCCAGCTACTTAGAGCAAGAGACTGGGGACACCCTGGAGTGGTGAGCGTACTCCACTCAAACAAGCTTTGGAACGATCTTCTCTCTCTTTGCGCTTGATGATCTACTGACTCCTTTAAGAAACATCTTAAGACGTTTCTATTTGTTCAGGCTTTTCCTTGATTTTCTGGAACTCCTGTGTTGTTCTCAGTATTATCTTGATCTTTAAAGTATGTACTTTTTTGAGTATTGTTTTGATTGTTTAAGCGCTTTGTGACCCTGGTCTGGAAAAGCGCTATATAAATAAATATTACTTACTTACTTACTTACATACCAAAATCTCTGGATGAATATCTGCTACTTCTTTCACACGCTGTGAATCGAAAAACAATGTCACTGCCTATGATTGTTGTTTCTAAATATTTCCAAGACGACACATACATTTGAAATAAACCACTTGAACATTCACTGAAATCAAGTCTCGGCAGCAACGCTCTGAAAATTAGGAAGTCATTATTTGAAATCCAGCGGGATTCAACTGGCGAGCGAACAACGCCGTTGATCCGGGAACATGTGTTCTTCATCTCTAGATCAGACGGAGATCTTCAAACGCCATCAAACCCACGGAGGAAATGATACAAACCTCAGTTTTAACAGCAGGTCACAGATTAGAGGAACTTTCAAATCTATTACTTCTTTTCAGCTCGGGCCCCCCGAGGCCCCCCGGCACGGTTGCATGTCGAGTGTCCACGCGTGTGGCCGTTTTCTGGACACGCTTAAGAAACACGTTCGTGATTCGCTTGGACCGACCTCGGGTCGCCAGAGTCGCCGCTCGAGCCGAACCATCCCAGAGCCTGGTTTCACCTGCCGACCCGGTTTGACTCGTCATCGTTCCATCCTTCAAATCAAAGCTCTAACGTTCCACACGCGTGTGCGTCCACGAGCCGCAGGACGTGCAACCGGACCGCGTCAGGTGAGCGACCAGGACTCGGACGCAGCTGTTGAAAATTACTTCGGTGTGTCTTCATCTCGGTAAAATGTCAGACCTGAGGATGTTTGGAAGAAGCCATGAAACAAATGCACAGACGGAATCGGGTTGAAGGAGGTTTGGAGGCAGATTCTCGTCCAAGAAAAGTGGGTCAGAGTCTCTTTGCTGGACCACATGTGTTCTACGACGGTGGCCCTCGGACCGGGACGGGGACGTTTGTTGGAAACAAAACTCCTGTTTCAGATTCATCTTTACTATATAAATAATGCTTAAACACAAACTCACACATTTACACAAAGTCTCTAAAAACTAGGAGACTCACGCATACAGAAAACTGACCAGAAACTGTTTCCTTCAACTGAGAAAAATCTCTAAACTTAGGAAAATGTTGTCACAACATGATCTGGAGCTTGTAATCCATGCGTTTGTTTCTTCTCGTCTGGACTATTGTAACAGTTTGTTTTCATGTCTTAACAAGAAGGATCTGTCTCGTCTGCAGTTGATTCAGAACTCTGCAGCCAGAATTTTGACCCGTTCAAGTAGAAGAACTCACATTTCTCCGTTCCTTAAAACTCTTCACTGGCTTCCAGTTTCTTTCAGGATCAACTTTAAAATTCTGGTTCTTACTTTCAGAGCTATTCATGGTCAGGCTCCTCCTTACATCACTGATCTGATCCAGCCTTACACCCCAGCTCGGTCTCTGAGGTCTGTGGATCAGAATCTACTGATGGTTCCACGCACACGGCTCAGGACCAGAGGAGAGAAATCTTTTCAGGCTGTTGCTCCTAAGCTTTGGAACGATCTTCTCTCTCTTTGCTCTTGATGGATCTACTGACTCCTTTAAGAAACATCTTAAGACGTTTCTATTTGTTCAGGCTTTTCCTTGAATTTCTCGAACTCCTGTGTTGTTCTCAGTATTATCTTGATCTTTGAAGTATGTACTGTTTTGAGTATTGTTTTGATTGTTAAAGCGCTTTGTGACCTTGGCCCTAAAAAGCTCTATATAAATAAATATTACTTAGTTACTTACTTACTTACTTACATACACAACACAGTCGTCAGCATACAGTCAAACATACATCGCTGCAAATACACAAACATCTTGTTGTAACCAGAGCTCTTCAGCGTTATGTTGTTTTCATGCACTTGACTGTAGTTTTTTACAGGTCCTGCTATAGTATTTTTACTTTTTTCTATCTGAACGTCAGTATAATCCTGACATTTAACAGGTCCGTGGTATAAAAAAGGGTCTACGTGTTCTACAACATTAAATTTGTAAAACATTTTGTGTATTTTATTATTCATTTGAAAAAACTTCACGAGTTCAACCACAGCTTATTATGTAGGTGAGACGGAGGCTCCCTGAGCCAGAGTATCAAATCAATATGAGGTCACATCATCCAGGCTCCTTGACTTTGGAACAGTCTTCATGAGAAGTGTGTTGGAGTTTTTTGTTCACAATGATGTTTTATTTTGTGTTTTGTTCACTGTATATACAGTATATTCACAGGTTTTCTAAGGATGTATGAGCTTTCCCATCTACTTTGATCGAGGGGGCAGGGACACCCTGGAAAGGCCCCAAGACTCTCAAAGTCCACTTATATACAACATTTAAAGCTTCTCACAAAATCCCTCTTTGAATTCATCATATATTCAACGATTCAAGTGTCATAAAGAAACACACACAGAGAATACACGCACACAAACACACACACCCGGTGAGAGAGAACACACAAAATAAGACGGACCTCACGTACCGATTTAGAAAACAAATACTAGCCGAGTCCTCGAGGTGAAGACAGTGTGTGAGTCACTGCACACATCACTCAGTTCAGCTCCAGGATGTTTGAATGTGTCACAAGATGTGGGTTTGAATCCTGGTTTTTCAAACACATTTTTAACATCTTTTTTATTTGATTAATTTTCATGTTTAATTCAATTATATCCTGTTAAAAATACACAATAAGATGAATTAAAAATGTATTTTTTTAATTTAATTACAACTATATTGACCTTTACATTACAAAAAAACAACACATTTATAATCTGTTATAATGTATCAAAAATAAGGCTTTTGAGGATCAAAACAAGCCACCATTTTTTCATCAGTCTTTTAAATTCTACAATACTTACAATGTTTTCACCCACAAAGACAGTTTGTGACCTGAAAACCTCTAAAGATCAGAACCGAATATGGAAGAAAACATGTTGTGATTCAAAAAGAGAAGATTCTGAGGTGAGAAGAAACCACTCATACTTCTAATAGGACTGATTATGTTTTCACTCTGATTCCCCGACACCACTGGTTTCATTTCTACCCAAACACCTGAATTAGGATAGAAAGTACGTGAAGTGTGAACTCACCCCGGGTGCAGCAGGAAGTGACGCCGACGACGGCCAGCGTGGTCGGTTGCCATGTGAGTCTGGTATTGAATTGGCTCCGGGGTTCCTCCAGTCGAACGGGTGTCGACTTTGCGTCGGAGGACTCGGAACCGGCTTCGCTCTGGGGTCGACTTGACCGACGCTCGGCCTCCCGTGGGGCGCCGCTGTACCGGTCCTCAGTGTGGTTGTCGTGAAAGCTGTTGTCGTGTCAGTAGTCGTGGGTTGTGTTGTCAAGATAGACGCCGTGGTTGTTGGTGACGGGCTCGTGCTGGCTGTAGTGGGGATGACGGTGGTGGGACTCGTGGTGCTGAGAGGGAAGCCACTGAGTGACAAAGTCGGACTCATAATAGCACTTGTAGCTGTCACTGTAACAATAGGAGGATTAGTTGTTGTGCGACGTATTTCAACCGTGGGGGAAATCATTCCGGTATAAGTGGTACTGGAAGAGTTTACAGCATACATTTCTTCCAACAAATTGCTCTCGAGGTCTTCGCTGTCGCTGCTGTCGACGCGTTTCCCAACAGCTGTGTGTGCTTTTTCAGGAATGCCCTGTGTATGTGTCTTGCTGTGTGTGGCAGACATATGGACCTGTGTCGTCGCAGTGTTTGACTGAGTGGTTGTTGGTGTTTGAGTGCTAAAGACAGTGGGTTCAGCAGTGTCTGGTATGCCGAATGAGTGAGTCATCTGGTCTATACGTGTCTTTGTATAGGAAGGGGGTAATGAGCTGGGGGGGGGGGGGGAAGAAGTCGGGTTTTGATGTCTGTTAGAAACAGCAGGAGGGAAAAGATTTATGATTCTTCCCCTTGGAGTCGAAGATACAGTCCCTTGTGTTGACAAAAGGGCCGGAGTCGAGGTGGTGGTCGTCATCGACCGCATCATTTGATCTCTTGTAGGGTCATGAGTTGCTCCAGGATTCACGGGGTGAGGGATAGGTCGTGGCGGGTTCAAAGGTCGCCCTCTCGTCCTGTTGCCGAGACGTCTTCTCTGGCCAAACCTCCTGCGAGAGTTCCACGGGTTCTGGGGCCGTCCATTTGGGACTAAATTAGGTAGGAATCCTCGTTGGGGTTCTTGAGGCCTTGGACTGGAAATTGTGGGTGACTCTTCTAGCTCTTCTTGAACTGGTTCAGGAAGAATTTCATTAGTGCCGAAGATGCTGTTAGATGTGACTACATCTAGACGTGGATCCGGGATAGTTTCCGAATGTGGATTTCTGCCATCATACTTTGGAGCGACAGTTGACGTCGACCTTGTCGCTGTCACGGTGCTGACCGTCATCTCTACTTGCGTTTGTGTTGATGCGCCAACTGTGAATAAAGACTGTGGACCCTCTTCTTTGAGGGACTCGTCATCGGAGGAAGACCCCTCTTTTTCAACGATTTCTTCATCATCAGCATCCGCCTTGTTTCTGTTCTCTGCCTTCGTCGGTTCAGCTGCCGTCTCTCCTGCTGTGACATGCTGACGGTCTGGACCAGTGGTCTTCTGACGAATCTTAGCCAGCAAATCAGCCCATTTTTTGGGATCGATTTTCTGTTTGTTTGGTGTGACTCTACTTCTGGAAAGAACTCTCCCGGGACCAGATCCTCCTTTGACAGGTCGCCGTTGTGTTGGTTTTCTATATGGATAACGTCTATTTAGAGGAGGTTGACGTGGTCTCGACTGTGTTGTTTCCACAGAGAGGTGTTCCTGGCTCTCCTCTGCTTCGTCCGCTGATCCTTCCTCAACTTGAACCAGTATTGGTGCTTGTATCTTGGTGGAAAGTCCTGAAGCTGACTGTGGTCGTCGCGTAAACAGAGGTCTTACTGCCGGTGCTCGTTGTGAGCTTATCTCCACTTGCGTCGACAGGGAGTCGCTACCCCACTGGCTGACGGCAATGCAGCGGTAAAAGCCATTATCTCTTTGAGATGTTTTTGAGAGAGTTAGACTCCCATTTGTTTGTACAGTGAGTCCTCCCGACGCAGCTAATCCACGCCATACTACGTGTCCGTCTGGTAAAACCCAACGCAGGTCAGGTTTGGGCGAACCTGTGGTCTTGCAGGGAAGACTAACAGACTGTCCAGCTCTTACAGAGATGGACGGACCAACTTGCTCCCCTGAAGGTGGGACAGAAGACTCAACTACTGCCAAACGTAGAGGCCACACATCAACATCTTTTCCAGCCTGAGCTACACAGTAGTATATGCCTGCATTCAAGAGCTGCACTTTCTCTAGAACCAATCCATTTGCTGATAGTGGCCCACCAGCTGGGCTATTAGAAAGCGAACTTATTCTGGACCCATCTGGAAGAATCCAGTGCACTTTGGGACTGCCTGAACTCTGAAGAGGGCAGGGGAGTTCAACCGTACTTCCTGCTACGACTGCGAGGGATTTGGTTGTCTGGTTGGTTAAAATAAGCACCCACGGTTGAGTGGCAGCAGGGGATTTTAGACCGGTGGGGTCAGGGCGAGCAGACACTCTGGTCGTGTACGTGAGCGTCACTCTGTTCGCGTTCGACTGCGCCCGGTTCAGCTGGAGATCGACGGCCGACTGCAGCAACCACAACGGCCTGGCTTTAACGGATGCTTTGACCCCCGTGTTGTAATGTCCTCCTGCATGTGTGGCCTGCTTGTAACGATACGCCAACTCAGGTGCTTTACTCAGCATGAGCTCCCTCTCAAGATGAACTGCCGTCTCACTGTAGTAAGCCAGGATCCTCCACAGCTTCTCATAGCTCTGTCTCTCCACGGGGCACTCCAGAGAGAGCGATAATGCGAAGGGGATGGGCGAGGAGGAAGAAAGTGATAGATCTGGAGCGGAGGAAATGTCGCGGGAGCCTGCCGAGTGAGTGATATTGCATCTTAAATCAACACTCTTTCCCTGCTCATCCGACAACCCCAGAAACGCAGTGCCCAGTGGCGCTCTGAAGGAATCGCTTGATTGGATCTCGCCGGCGTCGGTTTCTGAAGGTGAGTCTCTTCCAGGTGAGAGGATTTGTGGAGAGTTGCACTTTAGTTCCGTCTGATCCAGGAGGCTCTGTCCGTGGAGAGTCGGCGGCGAGTCGCACAGCGGACACTGATCCCCTCGACATTTCGTCAACTCTGATCAGAGGAAAGAAAAATGATAACAAAAAGACACTTTAATGGATTCACGATTTTCAAAACTTCTCCTAGAACCACGTCGCAGAATCAATCTCTCGTCTATTAGCTCAGGTTACTTCTTCATCTGCCCCCGGATCAGACCACGCGTCGCTTCATTAATCACCTGCGATCATTGGCATGCGGAGATGACGACGTGAAATCAATGCTGTCATCATAGATTAGTCACAGTAGATTGAAAGTGGCACATCCACATGAGACGCTCCACAGTCCAGCCTGCGTTCATGTCTCAATAACAGCTGGGAAAACGGAAGATATGAAGCAGATGGAAAGACTTGCTGAGGCATCTCAGATACGAAGCCAGATGTGGAGAAATTACTAATTTAAAACACGCTTGTAATGTGCACCTTGTTGTGTGTAATTTCCTCGTCTCAGACTAAACACAGATATTATTCTGATCATCATAAAGACAGGGAGGGAAACTACTCAAGAAGAATGGCTGATGTCATTATTTTGATTATTCTCTTCATTTTTTTCTATTCATTTATCTTCCTTTTAAATCCAAAATTCACTTGTTGCTGCTTGGAAATGTAACAATTCAAATTGCCATAGCTAAGGTTTATCCCACCCTAGAAAATTCAAACACCTCCTGGAAGAAGAGAATCTGTATCGGTACATAAACCACTTTATCAGTAAGATAAACACAGACTGGATTCATCTGCACCCGGAGTCATGAAGCATCTCTGTATAATGACTTCTAAAATCAGGGTATTTTTTTGGTTGGAAAACTAACAGACTGGATGAAGAGGGTGAAGAAGAATTCACTAAAACACAAAACCAATGAGTTCTGAAAGTGAGTTACGTAAGTCTTGACAATATTTTACTTATAAGGCTTTTTATCTTTTTAGTTTAAGATTATTTAACTGAGAGTCATTGCAACAATCCATCAGAGCAAGAACACTCTGCTACTCAGTGCTGCTAAATATGGACTTGAACAATTTTCCTTTAATTGCATTTTTTGCAATGACAATTAACAAAACATTAAGACATTTAAAATGTATGGGACAGAAAAATTATTCAGCCATTACAACAATATAACCACAGATGATATTTTTTTGTAGTCTGAAAACGATTCACTCCCTGACGAACTTTTCAACCTCAGACATGAGTCATCGCTCAGGGTTCCGTGAAAAGACGGGTCGTTACCTTGATGAGCCGAACTCCAGCTGAGGAACCAGCTCATGTGACAGTCACAGCTCCAGGGGTTGCCCTGCAGCACCAGGGTCTCCAGCAGAGGAGCCGTCTGTACCGACACTCTGGGTAAAGTGGTCAGACTGTTGTTGGACAGATCCAGATGTCTGCGAGAGACAAATATGAAATTATGGCACTTGTAGTATGATGAGTGGCGGGAGCTCACAGGCTATCTATTAGCATTTTGAGTCCTGGATGTGGCCCATGAGCCATAGATTTAAAAAGACAGCCATTACTAATAACCTCTTTTTCACAGGCTTAGCCCTACTCAACTCAACTCTGTTTTTGTTGTGTTTCCACCAGCACGGTTGGTTAAAGCAGATACTATTTTTAGTGCCTACCACACCATCGTTCCGGCCAAGCCAAGCTAGCACCTTAAAGATGACGTTTACCGACTGCCGGCGCCTGATTGGTCGGAGAGTGACGTCAGTGAAGAGTCGTCAGCTCGACTCCCAAAATAAGAGATAAAATGGCCAATTTGCAATACCAAAAACTAAAGGAGTACAGTACACCATTGCCTCAAGGTTCCGTGGCGCTATGTTATGACGGCACTGTCCACCGAGGGTAGATATCATGGCCGACAGAAACGCAACAGATTCGATTTAAGTAGGGCTTAAACTGTGGTGGAAAAGCGCCATAAGGGTTTGCGCTGCATCCAGGTACCAGATAAAGTTTTGTTGAGTATTGGAGGTTTGCTGGGGCAAGAAGGGTTTGCTGCTGTTCAGACCGGACGCACCAGGAAGGAACCCCAGTCTCTCCTGTGGTTAGACGAGCCCACAAATGCACAGACTCAGCCGCAGACTTTATAGTCTCGTTTCCCCTCATACAGACTGGGTCTCATCTACAGGTCTGCACTACAGCCAAGCTCAGAGTCAAACTAAGTCACTTTCGTGTGCTCACTCAGGTTATCAAAAGTTTCCAAAAAAAAAGAAGGGTTCTCACCTGAGAGTGGAGAAGTAGTAGGTGTTCAGCAGGGACAGTGTGCACAGAGCGTGAGGATGCAGTTGATGGAGCTGGTTGCCTTGTAGACGCAGCAGTCTCAGACCGGGCAGCTGCAGGAGCGCCCGCGGGTGGACGTGCCTAAGGCGGTTGTGGTCCAGGTACAGTCGCAGCAGGGACGGCATGCCGGCGAAGGTCAGGGCCGATGAGATCTCGCTCAGCTTGTTGTAGCTCAGCTTCAGTATCTGGGGTGCGGAGAGAGGAGGAAGTTAATGTCAGCGAAATTGAGATTCTCACGGAAAATGATGCCACGGAATGTTTTGGGTTAATGGGTTGGAAACCAGAGTTCATGGTTCGCTTCCTTGATAGCGAAGGATCAGCGTGAAGTTGTAGGTTTATAAGATATTAGCAGTCAACAGGTTCGAAAATTCATCTGATCTCAAGCCTATTCACTAAATAACGAGGCATTTGTCCAAGACTGAGGACACGCTGGAAAGCTTCATCTTAGATGACCTCGTTTTACTCAAGTACTTCCCCAGAAGAGCTTGAGGGTTCAGAGGGGGAGTCTGGGCCTCTTGAGCGGTACGACTGATGACTAGACTTGGAGGTAACTTAGAAGTACCATCAATGAAACTGAGATCCCTTCAGGTTCCGGTGTTAGGCTCAGAGCCCTGGGATTGAAAGTCAAGCTGTATAACTTGATTTAACATCGATTGGCGGAAACAAACTAGCTTAACTTTAACTCAAGAGTCTCTCTCGTCTTACGAGGTGCGGTGTTGAAAGAGAGCAACTCATTTCTCGTAACCATGGCAATTTTTTAATGCTGGAATTAGCATTTTAAAATGAGCATGGACGGAAACTTCTGTGTAAAGGAACGACTATCAAATGACGTCTTGAACCTTCAACAATGGTTGTATTTGAGCAATTTATTGAGATTTAAACATAAGTTAGCACGTTAGCTAACTCATTTCTTATTTCAAGGTGAAACACGGACCAAAAGGTTCTCATAAAATATGAATAGGGAAGAAAATAATAGATTCATGTTTGATGATTTTGGACCCGCCTTGAGGAACGATCTATATTTCCAGTCCATCCAGTCAAAGATTATCTTCGCTCCATAATTGTTGAAACAATCTGTGCTTTTCCCTCTGGAGCGAGATTCTCCAGGGATCTCCTCCCAGCAGTGGAGTGTGAAGGACTCATCATAATTTAAGAGACGGACCATGAAAAGCCACATTGTGGAGTCGTGTTTCTCCGAGCTCGCCGTAAATCGTCTCTCTGGGGAGGCTACTTAGCCGGAGAAGTTAAAGCCGCTGACAGATCCGACACGTGGGGATGTCAGCGCCGCGAGATATGGATCCTATTATCACCCAATTGTGTTATATCAACATGTGTCTCTGAGATAAAAGGAACACTCTCATGGTGAGTAATGCCAGTTCCCCCCGTGGACCGCCGGCCGGACTGAGGAACCTCCAATGTGTTTTCTCTCACGAGGGAATGAGCTCGAGGACGAATGGATCATAAATTCTCTCTTACTTTTACTTCTTATGAAGCCGTTTGTTTTGTGTACAGCACATTTGTCTACTTTGAAGTGAACATGTTTTTTTATGATCGATGTTGAAGCAAAACGGATGGGTTTGAACTTCTCCGGGGAATTCCTGTCTTTCTGTCCTCATGAAAGTTCCATGAAATTGAAACGAACAATGATATTTCTAACACCAAACTCACATACTTTCAGTTTTTTTCTTAAACTAGCTGAAAACATAAGGCCCGCAGATACTTTTACATGACGATGGTACGTTTAAAAAAAAGTTTTGGAATCCTGAAGCCAACTGACTGAGATCCATGGTTTTGAATTTAGAGAAGCTGATCCTCATCATGACTACTTCTACATATATTGATATATTTAAATTAATCTTAATATTTGAGTCTGATTACTGACTTTCTATTTAAAAATAAGACATTTATTTGTTAATTTCTCTCAGTATATTGAGGTTTATGTTATATAACTTTTAGATTTTAAAACATCATGTCATGAATCCATAAAAAACAGACTGAAACAATAGAAAATCCACCAGAGTTAAACAGTTTCCACCAGTTAGTATCTACTAGATTATTTGTTCTCCTGTAAAGACCGTTTACCTGCAGCGACTTCAGGTCTTGGAAAAGTCCCTCGGGAAGGTGGTGCAGATCATTGCTGTGGAGCATCAGGAGCTCCAACTGGGTCAGTCCGACCAGGGAGTCGTTTCTGACGCTGTTGATGCTGTTGAAACTGGAAGATGCAGAAGATAAACTTTGTAAAAACTGCTGAAAATACTTTGTCCTGAGACTCTCGTTGTTTGTGCCTGTAGACACGCAGCGTAGGATCAAGTCCCTCATGCGTCAGCTTGATTTATTTCACTACTTTTGTCTTTGTCTTTCCTTCGGCATCTCAAGCCAGCCTCGTCCTTCTTAACGGTGGTTTCTTCCATTCTTCTTTCTGTCCTGTCCTCACTTTCTATTTCGTTTTTTTGCCTCAAACATAACATTTTCTTTGGTTAATTACCTCCGGCAAGGAGGTCATGTGACCACATTGTTGTTTCTTGCTAGTAAAATAACTTAATTAATAAACTTCAAGAATCAGATGAAGACGACACTAAATGGAATTAAGACTCACAGAGAATTAACTCGTCTGAAGAATCTTAGAGACTCCAAATATTGTTCCCTTTTTCCTACTTCCAAGTCAACGTTGATGACTTTCAACTAACTTTAGACCCGCCCACCAGCAGATTGACCTAATTTCTAGATCTACTTGAGCGACAGTTTGAAGTCGGCTACGTTAGCGCAACCGTCGCTTTTCCTGTAGAGTCACTATAACTGACTCAGGGGGAGGTTCGTTAAACGGTTCTATAGCATATATATATATATTTTTTTTATGCACTTTCTGGGCGAACGAGAGGTTACAAGAGTCCATTATGACGTAATAATGGCTTCACTCTTCCAGCCAGCTGTAATCACTCCCTGCTTTGTTTATATAACGAGTCCTTTGGAATTGGAGACTTCCGGGATTGATGAAACCTATTGACAAACCTCCATGTTTGACCAATCACAGCAGAGTGGGTGTGGTTATGGTCAACAAGATTTAATCTCCAGAACAACAGTGTTTTCAGTGGGCGGAGCTTAAGATCATTTTCTAATGTCAATATTTCAATGAAAAGAGAGTTTTGTACAAACACACACTGATGATACAATAGAGTCACACATCACAACAACACACACACACACACACTGATGATACAATAGAGTCACACATCACAACAACACACACACACTGATGATACAATAGAGTCACACATCACAACAACAACACACACACTGATGATACAATAGAGTCACACATCACAACAACACACACTGATGATACAATAGAGTCACACATCACAACAACACACAGACACTGATGATACAATAGAGTCACACATCACAACAACACACACACTGATGATACAATAGAGTCACACATCACAACAACAACACACACACTGATGATACAATAGAGTCACACATCACAACAACACACACACTGATGATACAATATAATCACACATCACAACAACACACACACACTGATGATACAATAGAGTCACACATCACAACAACACACACACTGATGATACAATAGAGTCACACATCACAGCAACACACACACACTGATGATACAATAGAGTCACACATCACAACAACACACACACACTGATGATACAATAGATTCACACATCACAACACACACACTGATGATACAATAGAGTCACACACCACAACAACAACACACACACTGATGATACAATAGAGTCACACATCACAACAACACACACTGATGATACAATAGAGTCACACATCACAACAACACACAGACACTGATGATACAATAGAGTCACACATCACAACAACACACACACTGATGATACAATAGAGTCACACATCACAACAACAACACACACACTGATGATACAATAGAGTCACACATCACAACAACACACACACTGATGATACAATATAATCACACATCACAACAACACACACACACTGATGATACAATAGAGTCACACATCACAACAACACACACACTGATGATACAATAGAGTCACACATCACAGCAACACACACACACTGATGATACAATAGAGTCACACATCACAACAACACACACACACTGATGATACAATAGATTCACACATCACAACACACACACTGATGATACAATAGAGTCACACACCACAACAACACACACACACTGATGATACAATAGAGTCACACATCACAACAACAACACACACACTGATGATACAATAGAGTCACACATCACAACAACACACACACACTGATGATACAATAGAGTCACACATCACAACAACACACACACACTGATGATACAATAGAGTCACACATCACAACAACAACACACACACTGATGATACAATAGAGTCACACATCACAACAACACACACACTGATGGTACAATAGAGTCACACATCACAACACACACACTGATGATACAATAGAGTCACACATTACAACAACAACACACACACTGATGATACAATAGAGTCACACATCACAACAACAAACACACACTGATGATACAATAGAGTCACACATCACAACAACAACACACACACTGATGATACAATAGAGTCACACATCACAACAACGCACACACACTGATGATACAATAGAGTCACACATCACAACAACACACACACACTGATGATACAATAGAGTCACACATCACAACAACAACACACACATTGATGATACAATAGAGTCACACATCACAACAACACACACACTGATGATACAATATAATCACACATCACAACAACACACACACACTGATGATACAATAGAGTCACACATCACAACAACACACACACTGATGATACAATAGAGTCACACATCACAGCAACACACACACACTGATGATACAATAGAGTCACACATCACAACAACACACACACACTGATGATACAATAGATTCACACATCACAATACACACACTGATGATACAATAGAGTCACACATCACAACAACACACACACACTGATGATAAAATAGAGTCACACATCACAACAACAACACACACACTGATGATACAATAGAGTCACACATCACAACAACACACACACACTGATGATACAATAGAGTCACACATCACAACAACACACACACACTGATGATACAATAGAGTCACACATCACAACAACAACACACACACTGATGATACAATAGAGTCACACATCACAACAACACACACACTGATGGTACAATAGAGTCACACATCACAACACACACACTGATGATACAATAGAGTCACACATTACAACAACAACACACACACTGATGATACAATAGAGTCACACATCACAACAACACACACACACTGATGATACAATAGAGTCACACATCACAACAACAACACACACACTGATGATACAATAGAGTCACACATCACAACAACACACACACACTGATGATACAATAGAGTCACACATCACAACAACACACACACACTGATGATACAATAGAGTCACACATCACAACAACACACACACTGATGGTACAATAGAGTCACACATCACAACACACACACTGATGATACAATAGAGTCACACATTACAACAACAACACACACACTGATGATACAATAGAGTCACACATCACAACAACACACACACTGATGATACAATAGAGTCACACATCACAACAACACACAATGGTGATACAATATAATCACACATCACAACAACACACACACACTGATGATACAATAGAGTCACACATCACAACAACACACACACACTGATGATACAATAGAGTCACACATCACAACAACACACACACTGATGATACAATAGAGTAACACATCACAACAACACACACACTGATGATACAATAGAGTCACACATCACAACAACACACTGATGATACAATAGAGTCACACATCACAATAACACACACACACTGATGATACAATAGAGTCACACATCACAACAACACACACACTGATGATACAATAGAGTCACACATCACAACAACACACACACACACAAATTGGTTAAGATAAGATAAGATACGGAGATTATTGATATCAACAATCAAGCCAAGACACTATATTTCTGCCATTATCTCCTTCTTAATACCTCAAGATACCTCACATTGAGAAAAGGCCTGATACACAAACAAATGCATACACAAAACACATGTTTGCAACCTTGTGTCGCGCACATCTCTAACATGGTGTTGCTGTTGTTACCCCAGGTTGATGCGGCGAGTGCGAGCAGGTAAGCCACGAGGAACGGTCATCAGCGAACGGAAGGTGCAGTGGACCTCGCTGGTCTGGTAGCAGTTACAGCTCCTGGGACAGCTCTGGCCCTCGGGCACCCGGAGCGTCAGCACCAGCAGAACCAACAACACGCTCGGAAACATCTTCTCTCCACACGACCAGCAGCTGCTCAGATCTTCTTTAACTGCCGGACAGAGAGAAGGAGAAGATTGATGGAGGGACCGGGAAAACGACGACTGATGGAGTCGGGAGGAAACATGGGAGACCTGTCGGGAATATCGGTCGTTTGTTTTATGACGTTCCTGCTCAGAACCGAAAGTAATATCAGCTTCTGTCATGGATTTAACAAGTTAACATCTATTAAAGATCTTATTAAAAATCTCTGCCAACAGAAGGTAATTCAAATTCAAATAAGACTTTTCGACAGTTGATCGTAACCACATGTTGCATGAAAATAAAAAACATCTTTTATCAGTAAAATCATCATTAAAACAAGTAAATACAATGTATTGCTCATAAATAAATAATAAATAATGCATTTAGAGTCAAATAACTCAACCCATCACTCGTGAACTGGAGCTCCGTCATCCATAAGAGACTCAGAAAGTGTTTGTGTCGGAGACAGTTTTGCGTCTTTTAACCTTCACGCTTCGTTTGGCAAACTTTTAAACCAGTTACCTTCAAAGATCTTGCTCATCCTCACCTGGATTCAAACCCACAACCCTCTTTATCGATTTGATGTCTTCGACTTCTCTATGAACCGTGAAAGAAATGTAGTTTAAATCTCGCCGAACCGAAGATTATTGAACTCAGAAGATCACGACATCTTCATATTCTCTTTTTATTAGACTCGAGCTCCTGTTCATTGTCATTTAATTTTATATATATATATATATATTCATAGAAAAATCTTAAAAATCTCTGGCAACAGAAGGTAACTTGAATTTAAATACAGTTGACCGTATCCATGTGTTGCATGAGAATAAGATACATCTTTTATCAGTAGAATCCATCATTAAAACAACAATTATATATATTATATATATTGTATATATACATATATATATATATTGGGAATTATATTAGAACTATTTGGTGGTTACCAGCGATGGGCCTTAGAAGTGTATCTATGGGCCACAAATGGCCCCTTGGCCACGACTTTAAAGGTGCCCATAAAGAAGAGATTGAGCAGGAAAAATAGCAGGAAGTTAAACCAACAAAAAATATATAAAAAATAAAATGTAAACCCTTTAAAAACTGCCATTATTGCTTGGATGGTTGCAGCATCTGCAGGCGTACTTAAAGATAATGATTTGATCAAATTATTTACGGACAATTGTATCAGTTTATTAAACTTATTCATCATATTTTAATCCCCAAATCCCTCAAACGAACACGAGCTCTTCTCCGAGTCTCTAACATATGCCTCACTGTCTCCTGGAGCCTCCAGAGCTCTTCACATCTGCATCTCTTCACATCATCCATGATGATCTTCATCTGCTGTGACGCGCGCTCGTTCACGCGCAATGTCGCGGAATGCCACACAAAAAGAGACGCAACAGTGCGACACACACACACACACACACACGCACACACAGTGTGTCGAGATCGAAGCAGACACGAGTCTCCTCTCGTTCTTCTCTTTCACTTCCAAACGTTCCGTCAGATGCGCCCGCAGCAACATTTCCAGTGCGCACTATTCAATTTCAGCGAATTACGCAGCGTGGTAAAAGCTCCTCAGATGAATACGGTAATGAGAAAGAAAGTGCAGGTATAGAAGCAATTATATTAAAATATCCTCTTCTGTGTGAGACTTAATGGCGTCTCCCGGCGAGTACTTACCTGGAATCACTTTGCTGCGGATCCCAGAGTCATTCCAGGGAAATAATGGTGTCTTTGATCAGGTCCTGGGTCAGTCCTGATGAGATCAGATCCTGGGATCAGTTCCTGAGATCAGATCCTGGGATCAGATCCTGGGATCCATCAGAGTCATGAGTCCAACAAGTGAGTGAGTCCCTGACAAAAAACACTGGAGACCAAAAACTTTCATTTCATTCAAAGTGATGAAGACGCAAGACTGAGCCCACGCGGTTGTGTGTCAGTGTGTGTGTGTGTGTGTGTGTGTGTGTACCAGCAGGACAGAGTGTGTGTGTGTGTGTGGGTGTGTGTTGGGAGTTTTTAGGGAAGGACCCAAGTGAACTTCCAGTGACGCTGAGACAAGAAGGGACCGTCAAAGGAGGAGCTTTTTTTTGGAGGTGGCAAACAAACACACACTTTAACACACACACACACACACACACACACACACACACACACACACACACACACAGTGGGATTGACCTCATCCCTCGAACGTGTAAAACTCTCAGTTGTTTTTAATTACAGCAGGATTTTGGAAAAGGGATTTAAATCATGAGTCAAAATCCCAGAAGGATTTTTTGTTAAAGCCAGACCCTCAACTCATGGAGCCTCAAACTCACTCATTCATCCGCAGACGTGTTTTTTTTTTTAATGGCAACCTGGTGCGTGTTTTTCCCACGCGTTCACCCAATAGTTGAATATCTTGAAGTGTTAAATGTGGAACTTTCTTCTGGTGCAGGTAGTTTTTTTTTGTGGGTCTTGAAAACACACACGTGTAGCTGCTGCGGGTCAGGCTGTGGGTCTGTGTCCGGACACACTTAGACATTAACCTCCATATAGTTTGTGGCAGAAAACCACAGGAAACTCGTAAAATAAATCCACGGAAAAGACCCAAATTGGCCCCCGACCCGTGGCGGCTCGTCCATAGGGGGCGCTGGAGGCGCCGCCCCTTTCACAGACTTGACAATGTTCTTTGAATTTCTTTATCTTCTTTGGTTTTAAAATAACCATCAACATGGATTTATGTCTGCAGAACTCATTGATTGACGTTCTGATTATAATCTTGGTTTGTGTCGTCATATCCTGTCTGTCTAGGTGTCGCGTTTTCAAGCGCCCGCCAGTGACGTCACGTTTCTGGAGAAGTACCTTATCTTGACACTTTCATTTTACTTGAGTTTTTTTTTTCTTCTTTGCAGTGTATTTGTGTGTGTTTGTGATAGTTTGGTAGAAAGTATCTTTGAGGTTCTGGTGCAGACGAGATCGTTTTTAATTCAATTAAGTTTATTCTGTATGATGTATGTTATAGTTTAATTAAAATGTGTTTCATTTGTATCTAAACAAGGTGAATAATAAACATTATTATCCATCGTTAGCTTTCAAATGGTTGATTTCAACATGTCATTAGTAAGTTTAGACAATTTTCGACTGATTCTATCAATGAAAATGTAGTGGAAAATAGCGCCACCTAGAATACTGTGTTGCGTCAACCTTCTTGCCGTGAGGAGACCCCGACTCACTGGACCTCCACATCCTGAGCTTGGATATTTGAACACATTTGAACACATTTGAACCTCCCACTGTCAAATACATAGAGATATTGATCGTTTACTTCTGATCGTATACTTTTCCACTAACATTGAGTTTTTCCTTCATGGGTTCGAGATCAGAAGGACTTGATACGTATAATAACTTAACTCTCCACGACTCTTTGTACAGGAAATATTAGCGAGCTTGTAGCTGACGTTAATACTATACTATACTATAATACACTATACTATACTATACTATACTATACTATACTATACTATACTATACTATACTATACTATACTATACTATACTATACTATATACTATACTATACTATACTATACTATACTATACTATGCTATACTATACTATACTATACTATACTATACTATACTATACTATACTATACTATACTATACTATACTATACTATACTATACTATACTATACTATACTATACTATACTATACTATATACTATACTATACTATACTATATTATACTATACTATACTATACTATACTATACTATACTATACTATACTATACTATACTATACTATACTATACTATACTATACTATACTATACTATACTATACTATACTATACTATACTATATACTATACTATACTATACTATACTATATTATAACTATACTATACTATACTATACTATACTATACTATACTATACTATTACTATACTATACTATACTATTACTATGTCATTACTCAAATGTGTCATCGTTGTTGCGTGTGAAGTTGTATATGTTATAACATACAGTGATATTGAAATATTTGGGGTTTTTTTTATATCTGTATTCTTTCTTTCAGGAGCAGCTGTAGAAGTCTTTTGATGAGATTCCCGCCGTCTTGCCAGTTTTCCCAAAATGTGACTAAATGGAAAAGGAAGAAACACCGAACTGCTTAAAACATTTCACTGTTTGAGGATCAAAAAGCTTAAATAAAGAAAGAAAATGAACTCATGAAAACATTTTTCAAAGTATTTCCGAAGAGGTTTGGTGAGCGAGTGAGTAGTTGTTTGACCTTTGCACTTACGTTTGATGACCTACAGTAAATCCGCTGCCTTTTGTCTCCGGGACTATTTTGTTGCTACAGTTCCTGCAGGAATTCAAGGAATTTCCAAAGAGCAGAAGTTTAAGCTGCAGAAGTTGTTTCAAATTAAGAGTAAAGGCAGCAGAGAAGACCATCGTTCTACAGTATTTCATCTGGACTTGGACGCTCCAGGGTTTGTGTACGTCTAGTAGTATCTTCTGAAGTGAACACAGTGAAGCCTTTTTAAAATATCCTTTCAGAATTAAAACATAGTTCAGCGAATCTTAAGTTGTTATTTTCAAAAACATCACTAAAAACAACACATTAATAGTTTTCAATTTAAGGTTCAAGTCATACTTTCGGTGTAAAGAATAACCATCTGGATCCATTTATTTTTTGAAGGGTACTCCAATTTCTCTGTAGACTCCAGTGAATGTCTTCTGTATTCACTGTGTGTTGTGCAAGCGAGCTCTGAGACACTTCTGTCCAAATCATCCGGTTTGAACTTGACCTTGAATCAATCCATTATGTCTATAAAATACATTTAAAAAATTATTGATTATTGATCATATTATAGATGTTGTATTTGAAAACACATTTAGAGGAACTTTGATCTCTGTGTTACTCTTTTTCTTTTGACCTATTTAAGGATAAAAATGACCTGTTAAGTAAAATAACTTAAATTTAGTTGTGATTTTATTAGCAAAAACACACATAAATAGTTTTAAATTTAAGGGTTAAAGGCATACTGTGGGTGTTAGGAATAACCATCTGGATCCATTTACTTTTTGAAGGCTACGTCAATTTCTCTACAGACTCCACTGAATTTCATCTTTATTCACTTCTTTATTCAAGTATTCAACTTTTAATCAAATCAATTTGATCAATTAAAATAAGTTAAAAACACAATTAAGTTCTTCTTGGAAAGTTTGAGCTTCAAGATTATCGATCAGATTATAGATGTTGTATTTGAAAACACATTTAGACGTTCATTGACTAACTTTGACCACCGTGTTACACTTTTTCTTTTACCTATTTTCGGATAAAAATGACCTGTTAAGTAAAACAACTTAAATTCAGTTGTGATTTTATTAGCAAAAAACTCAAAAAACAGTTTGTTAGTTAGTTATTTTTCAATTTAGATGTTGAGACGTATTGGAAATGTTTGGAATAACCATCAGGATCCATTCATTTGTTGAAGGTCGGCATCCATCTCTCTCTACAAACTTTATTAACTGCGTGTGTTGTGCAAACGCTCCTGGTTTCAATTTCACCAATAATTACATCAATTTTATAGAATTGAATGCATTAAAAAACTGTAATATTCAGTATGAAACGATCAGCGTCTTGAGGTCTGCGCTCTCTGAGTGCTTTTCTAGTTTCTATATCCGGCTGTTAAACGAAACAAAGAGTCACTGACGTCTCGTTTTTAATGTATTTTTTCTGCCAACTCGACTTTTTCCGCGACCGACGCTCGCCAACGCCGATGCCTTCGCTCATTATCCTGCAGATTTGAACGCTTTTCGACGGGTTACCTCACTGAGACCCGACGCTCGGACTCCACCTGGTGACGGATCATTGACCCGTGAGTCGCTGACGTGACGGACGTCTGACCTCCACTCGATGATCTCGGAGAAAATAGACGTCAGCTGTCGTCTCTCAAGGTTCCTTTCATCAGAAGATCGTCTGCTGCAGCATCAGAGTCACGTCTGATCGTTGAATGAAAGTACGATTGACTTCCTTTGATCCTCCGAGGATCCAAGAGCTGCTTTACATTCGATCGGATTAAACTTTATTAATCCCTCTGGAGATCTTGTTTGGGAAATTGTGTTTCAAGTTCACAGCAGACGATGGTTTCATAAAAAGAGGAACAAAGTGCAGATGAAAGAACAAAGTGTAAGTGATGACAAAGCAAATATAAAGAACTTAGATCATGTAGACGCACACATACTGTGGTGTAGTGCTGCTGTTGTGTAGTGCTACTGTTGTGTAGTGCTACTGTTGTGTAGTACTACTGTGGTGTAGTGCTGCTGTTGTGTAATGCTACTGTTTTGTAGTGCTGCTGTTGTGTAGTGCTACTGTTGTGTAGTACTACTGTGGTGTAGTGCTGCTGTTGTGTAGTGCTACTGTTTTGTAGTGCTGCTGTTGTGTAGTGCTACTGTTGTGTAGTGCTAATGTTGTGTAGTGCTAATGTTGTGTAGTGCTGCTGTGTGTAGTGATACTGTGGTGTAGTGCTACTGTGGTGTAGTGCTGCTGTGTGTAGTGCTACTGTTGTGTAGTGCTACTGTTGTGTAGTGCTACTGTTGTGTAGTGCTACTGTTGTGTAGTACTACTGTGGTGTAGTGCTGCTGTTGTGTAATGCTACTGTTTTGTAGTGCTGCTGTTGTGTAGTGCTACTGTTGTGTAGTACTACTGTGGTGTAGTGCTGCTGTTGTGTAGTGCTACTGTTTTGTAGTGCTGCTGTTGTGTAGTGCTACTGTTGTGTAGTGCTAATGTTGTGTAGTGCTAATGTTGTGTAGTGCTGCTGTGTGTAGTGATACTGTGGTGTAGTGCTACTGTGGTGTAGTGCTGCTGTGTGTAGTGCTACTGTTGTGTAGTGCTACTGTTTTGTAGTGCTGCTGTTGTGTAGTGCTACTGTTGTGTAGTGCTAATGTTGTGTAGTGCTAATGTTGTGTAGTGCTGCTGTTGTGTAGTACTACTGTGGTGTAGTGCTACTGTGGTGTAGTGCTGCTGTTGTGTAGTGCTACTGTTGTGTAGTGCTACTGTTGTGTAGTGCTGCTGTTGTGTAGTGCTACTGTTGTGTAGTGCTGCTGTTGTGTAGTGCTGCTGTTGTGTAGTGCTACTGTTGTGTAATACTACTGTGGTGTAGTGCTGCTGTTGTGTAGTGCTACTGTTGTGTAGTGCTACTGTTTTGTAGTGCTACTGTTGTGTAGTGCCACTGTTGTGTAGTGCTGCTGTTGTGTAGTGCTACTGTTGTGTAGTGCTACTGTTGTGTAGTGTTACTGTTGTGTAGTGCCACTGTTGTGTAGTGCTGCTGTTGTGTAGTGCTACTGTTGTGTAGTGCTACTGTTGTATAGTGCTACTGTTGTGTAGCGCTACTGTTGTGTAGTGCTGCTGTTGTGTAGTTCTACTGTTGTGTAGTGCTACTGTGGTGTAGTGCTACTGTTGTGTAGTGCTACTTTTGTGTAGTCCTACTGTTGTGTAGTGCTACTGTGGTGTAGTGCTACTGTGGTGTAGTGCTGCTGTTGTGTAGTGCTAATGTTGTGTAGTGCTACTGTTGTGTAGTACTACTGTGGTGTAGTGCTGCTGTTGTGTAGTGCTAATGTTGTGTAGTGCTGCTGTGTGTAGTGCTACTGTTGTGTAGTGCTACTGTGGCATAGTGCTAATGTTGTGTAGTGCTACTGTTGTGTAGTGCTGCTGTGTGTAGTGCTGCTGTTGTGTAGTGCTACTGTTGTGTAGTGCTAATGTTGTGTAGTGCTAATGTTGTGTAGTGCTGCTGTGTGTAGTGATACTGTGGTGTAGTGCTACTGTGGTGTAGTGCTGCTGTGTGTAGTGCTACTGTTGTGTAGTGCTACTGTTTTGTAGTGCTGCTGTTGTGTAGTGCTACTGTTGTGTAGTGCTAATGTTGTGTAGTGCTAATGTTGTGTAGTGCTGCTGTTGTGTAGTACTACTGTGGTGTAGTGCTACTGTGGTGTAGTGCTGCTGTTGTGTTGTGCTACTGTTGTGTAGTGCTACTGTTGTGTAGTGCTGCTGTTGTGTAGTGCTACTGTTGTGTAGTGCTGCTGTTGTGTAGTGCTGCTGTTGTGTAGTGCTACTGTTGTGTAATACTACTGTGGTGTAGTGCTGCTGTTGTGTAGTGCTACTGTTGTGTAGTGCTACTGTTTTGTAGTGCTACTGTTGTGTAGTGCCACTGTTGTGTAGTGCTGCTGTTGTGTAGTGCTACTGTTGTGTAGTGCTACTGTTGTGTAGTGTTACTGTTGTGTAGTGCCACTGTTGTGTAGTGCTGCTGTTGTGTAGTGCTACTGTTGTGTAGTGCTACTGTTGTATAGTGCTACTGTTGTGTAGCGCTACTGTTGTGTAGTGCTGCTGTTGTGTAGTTCTACTGTTGTGTAGTGCTACTGTGGTGTAGTGCTACTGTTGTGTAGTGCTACTTTTGTGTAGTGCTACTGTTGTGTAGTGCTACTGTGGTGTAGTGCTACTGTGGTGTAGTGCTGCTGTTGTGTATTGCTAATGTTGTGTAGTGCTACTGTTGTGTAGTACTACTGTGGTGTAGTGCTGCTGTTGTGTAGTGCTAATGTTGTGTAGTGCTGCTGTGTGTAGTGCTACTGTTGTGTAGTGCTACTGTGGCATAGTGCTAATGTTGTGTAGTGCTACTGTTGTGTAGTGCTGCTGTGTGTAGTGCTACTGTTGTGTAGTGCTACTGTTTTGTAGTGCTGCTGTTGTGTAGTGCTACTGTTGTGTAGTGCTTATGTTGTGTAGTGCTGCTGTTGTGTAGTGCTGCTGTGTGTAGTGCTACTGTTGTGTAGTGCTACTGTTTTGTAGTGCTGCTGTTGTGTAGTGCTACTGTTGTGTAGTGCTGCTGTGTGTAGTGCTACTGTTGTGTAGTGCTGCTGTGTGTAGTGCTAATGTTGTGTAGTGCTGCTGTGTGTAGTGCTACTGTAGTGTAGTGCTACTGTTGTGTAGTGCCACTGTTGTGTAGTGCTGCTGTTGTGTAGTGCTGCTGTTGTGTAGTGCTAATGTTGTGTAGTGCTGCTGTGTGTAGTGCTACTGTTGTGTAGTGCTGCTGTGTGTAGTGCTACTGTTGTGTAGTGCTGCTGTGTGTAGTGCTAATGTTGTGTAGTGCTGCTGTGTGTAGTGCTACTGTAGTGTAGTGCTACTGTTGTGTAGTGCACTGTTGTGTAGTGCCGCTGTTGTGTAGTGCTACTGTTGTGTAGTGCTACTGTTGTGTGAGCTTGTTGTGTGGCTGCTGTTGTGTAGTACTACTGTTGTGTAGTGCTGCTGTTGTGTAGTGCTACTGTTGTGTAGTGCCACTGTTATGTAGTGCTGCTGTTGTGTAGTGCTGCTGTTGTGTAGTGCTACTGTTGTATAGTGCTACTGTTGTGTAGCGCTACTGTTGTGTAGTGCTGCTGTTGTGTAGTTCTACTGTTGTGTAGTGCAAAAATAGTGTTTTTTAAATGTAATTTACAAAATATTGTATAATGTATTTAAATATTTTTATTTTTATTAAAGTCGTCGTTAAATGTCAAATTGAACCTCTGTTGCGAAACACTTGTTTGACTCTGATCTAGATGTAAAGCTGGCAGCGACGAGCACCAGAGGTCACGTGTCAGAAATAACACGTCATCTGTCACCAGTCAGCAGCGTCTCCTCCTCAGACCCCCGCGGTTCACGAGCTCCTCCTTCTCCGCTGACTCCTCGTCATGACTGGTGAACAGTTCAGTCGCTGCAGGGTCAACGTCATCTGGGTCAGTCGTGCTGAGTCATCAGAGTGAGACGAGAGTCAGAGTGAGACGAGAGTTAGAGTGAGTCGAGAGTTAGAGAGAGACGAGGGTCAGAGTGAGACGAGGGTCAGAGTGAGACGAGGGTCAGAGTGAGACGAGGGTCAGAGTGAGACGAGAGTCAGAGTGAGATGAGAGTCAGAGTGAGACAAGAGTCAAAGTGAGACAAGAGTCAGAGGGAGACGAGAGTCAGAGAGAGAAACATGTCAAATTGAGACGAGAGTCAGAGTGAGACGAGCGTCAGAGTGAGATGAGAGTCAGAGTGATACAAGAGTTAGAGTGAGTCGAGCGTCAGAGAGAGACGATGGTCAGAGTGAGACGAGCGTCAGAGTGATACAAGAGTTAGAGTGAGTCGAGCGTCAGAGAGAGACGATGGTCAGAGTGAGACGAGCGTCAGAGTGAGAGGAGATTCAGAGTGAGACGAGCGTCAGAGTGAGATGAGAGTTAGAGTGAGTCGAGCGTCAGAGAGAGACGATGGTCAGAGTGAGACGAGAGTTAGAGTGAGACGAGCATCAGAGAGAGACGATGGTCAGAGTGAGACGAGAGTTAGAGTGAGTCGAGGATCAGAGTGAGACGATGGTCAGAGTGAGACTAGGGTCAGAGTGAGTCGAGCGTCAGAGAGAGACGAGGGTCAGAGTGAGACGAGGGTCAGAGTGATACAAGAGTCAGAGTGAGACGAGCGTCAGAGTGAGACTAGAGTCAGAGTGAGACGAGAGTCAGAGTCAGACGAGAGTCAAAGAGAGAAAGAGTCAGAGTGGGACGAGAGTCAGAGTGAGATGAGAGTCAGAGAGAGACGAGAGTCAGAGTGAGACGAGGGTCAGAGTGAGACGAGGGTCAGAGTGAGACGAGGGTCAGAGTGAGACGAGAGTCAGAGTGAGACGAGAGTCAGAGAGAGACGAGAGTCAGAGTGAGACGAGGGTCAGAGTGAGACGAGGGTCAGAGTGAGATGAGGGTCAGAGTGAGACAAGGGTCAGAGTGAGACGAGAGTCAGAGAGAGAAAAGTGTCAAATTGAGACGAGCGTCAGAGTGATACAAGAGTCAGAGTGAGACGAGCGTCAGAGTGAGACGAGCGTCAGAGTGAGACGAGAGTCAGAGGGAGACGAGAGTCAGAGTGAGGCGAGCGTCAGAGTGAGACGAGAGTCAGAGTGAGACGAGCGTCAGAGAGAGACGAGCGTCAGAGTGAGACGAGAGTCAGTGTGAGACGAGCGTCAGAGTGAGGCGAGCGTCAGAGTGAGACGAGCGTCAGAGTGAGGCGAGCGTCAGAGTGAGGCGAGCGTCAGAGTGAGACGAGCGTCAGAGTGAGACGAGAGTCAGAGAGAGACGAGCGTCAGAGTGAGACGAGAGTCAGAGTGAGACGAGCGTCAGAGTGAGACGAGAGTCAGAGAGAGACGAGCGTCAGAGTGAGACGAGAGTCAGAGAGAGACGAGCGTCAGAGTGAGACGAGAGTCAGAGAGAGACGAGAGTCAGAGGGAGACGAGAGTCAGAGGGAGACGATAGTCAGAGTGAGACGAGCGTCAGAGTGAGACGATAGTAAGAGTGAGACGAGCTTCAGAGTGAGACGAGCGTCAGAGAGAGACGAGGAGTCAGAGTGAGACGAGCGTCAGAGAGAGACGAGCGTCAGAGTGAGACGAGAGTCAGAGAGAGACGAGCGTCAGAGAGAGACGAGAGTCAGAGGAGGCGAGCGTCAGAGAGACGAGAGTCAGAAGTGAGACAGGAGTCAGAGAGAAGATGAGCGTCAGAATGAGACGAAGTCAGAAGTGAGACGAGCATCAGAGAAGGACGACGCGTCAGAGTGAGACGAGAGTCAGAGTGAGACGAGCGTCAGAGTGAGATGAGAGTCAGAGTGAGAGCCGAGTCAGAAGTGAGACGAGCATCAGAGTGAGACGAGCGTCAGGAGTGAGACAAGAGTCAGAGTGAGACGAGAGTCAGAGTGAGACGAGCATCAGAGTGAGACGAGAGTCAGAGTGAGACAAGCATCAGAGTGAGACGAGGGTCAGAGTGAGACTAGAGTCAGAGTGAGACGAGAGTCAGAGTGAGACGAGGGTCAGAGTGAGACGAGGGTCAGAGTGAGATGAGGGTCAGAGTGAGACAAGGGTCAGAGTGAGACGAGAGTCAGAGAGAACGAGAGTCAGAGAGAGACGAGAGTCAGAGAGAGAAAAGTGTCAAATTGAGACGAGAGTCAGAGTGAGACGAGCGTCAGAGTGAGACGAGAGTCAGAGTGAGACGAGAGTCAGAGTGAGATGAGAGTCAGAGTGAGACGAGAGTCAGAGTGAGACGAGAGTCAGAGGGAGACGAGAGTCAGAGTGAGATGAGAGTCAGAGTGAGACGCGTCAGAGTGAGACGAGCATCAGAGTGATACGAGAGACAGAGGGAGACGATAGTCAGAGTGAGACGAGAGTCAAAGGGAGACGAGAGTCAGAGGGAGACAATAGTCAGAGTGGAGACGAGCGTCAGAGTGAGAAGAGAGTCAGAGTGAGACGAGAGTCAGAGTGAGACGAGCGTCAGAGTGAGACGAGAGTCAGAGAGAGACGAGCGTCAGAGTGAGACGAGAGTCAGAGAGAGACGAGCGTCAGAGTGAGACGAGAGTCAGAGGGAGACGAGAGTCAGAGGGAGACGAGAGTCAGAGGGAGACGATAGTCAGAGTGAGACGAGAGTCAGAGTGAGACGAGAGTCAGAGGGAGACGAGGCGTCAGAGAGAGAACGAGCGTCAGAAAGACGAGAAGGTCAGAGATAGAGGGGGAGGCGAGCGTCAGAGAGAGACGAGAGTCAGAGTGAGACGAGAGTCAGAAAGATGACGAGCGTCAGAATGAGACGAGAGTCAGAGTGAGACGAGCATCAGAGTGAGACGAGAGTCAGAGAGAGACGAGCGTCAGAGTGAGACGAGCATCAGAGAGAGACGAGCGTCAGAGTGAGACGAGAGTCAGAGTGAGACGAGCGTCAGAGTGAGATGAGAGTCAGAGTGAGACGAGCGTCAGAGTGAGACGAGCATCAGAGTGAGACGAGCGTCAGAGTGAGACAAGAGTCAGAGTGAGACGAGAGTCAGAGTGAGACGAGCATCAGAGTGAGACGAGAGTCAGAGTGAGACAAGCATCAGAGTGAGACGAGAGTCAGAGTGAGACGAGAGTCAGAGTGAGACGAGCATCAGAGTGAGACGAGAGTCAGAGTGAGACGAGGGTCAGAGTGAGATGAGGGTCAGAGTGAGACAAGGGTCAGAGTGAGACGAGAGTCAGAGAGAGACGAGAGTCAGAGAGAGAAAAGTGTCAAATTGAGACGAGAGTCAGAGTGAGACGAGCGTCAGAGTGATACAAGAGTCAGAGTGAGACGAGCGTCAGAGTGAGATGAGAGTCAGAGTGAGACGAGAGTCAGAGTGAGACGAGAGTCAGAGGGAGACGAGAGTCAGGGTGAGACGAGCGTCAGAGTTAGACGAGCATCAGAGTGAGACGAGAGACAGAGGGAGACGATAGTCAGAGTGAGACGAGAGTCAAAGGGAGACGAGAGTCAGAGGGAGACAATAGTCAGAGTGAGACGAGCGTCAGAGTGAGACGAGAGTCAGAGTGAGACGAGAGACAGAGGGAGACGATAGTCAGAGTGAGACGAGAGTCAAAGGGAGACGAGAGTCAGAGGGAGACAATAGTCAGAGTGAGACGAGCGTCAGAGTGAGACGAGAGTTAGAGTGAGTCGAGCGTCAGAGTGAGACGAGAGACAGAGGGAGACGATAGTCAGAGTGAGACGAGAGTCAGAGGGAGACGAGAGTCAGAGTGAGACGATAGTCAGAGTGAGACGAGCGTCAGAGTGAGACGAGCGTCAGAGTGAGACGAGCGTCAGAGTGAGACGAGCGTCAGAGTGAGACGAGAGTCAGAGGAAGACGAGAGTCAGAGTGAGACGAGCGTCAGAGTGAGACGAGAGTCAGAGTGAGACGAGCATCAGAGTGAGACGAGAGTCAGAGTGAGACGAGAGTCAGAGTGAAACGAGCATCAGAGTGAGACGAGAGTCAGAGTGAGACGAGAGTCAGAGAGAGACGAGAGTCAGAGTGAGACGAGAGTCAGAGTGAGACGAGCGTCAGAGTGAGACGAGCGTCAGAGTGAGACTAGAGTCAGAGTGAGACGAGAGTCAGAGTCAGACGAGAGTCAAAGAGAGAAAGAGTCAGAGTGGGACGAGAGTCAGAGTGAGATGAGAGTCAGAGAGAGACGAGAGTCAGAGTGAGACGAGGGTCAGAGTGAGACGAGGGTCAGAGTGAGACGAGGGTCAGAGTGAGACGAGAGTCAGAGTGAGACGAGAGTCAGAGAGAGACGAGAGTCAGAGTGAGACGAGGGTCAGAGTGAGACGAGGGTCAGAGTGAGATGAGGGTCAGAGTGAGACAAGGGTCAGAGTGAGACGAGAGTCAGAGAGAGAAAAGTGTCAAATTGAGACGAGCGTCAGAGTGATACAAGAGTCAGAGTGAGACGAGCGTCAGAGTGAGACGAGCGTCAGAGTGAGACGAGAGTCAGAGGGAGACGAGAGTCAGAGTGAGGCGAGCGTCAGAGTGAGACGAGAGTCAGAGTGAGACGAGCGTCAGAGAGAGACGAGGTCAGAGTGAGACGAGAGTCAGTGTGAGACGAGCTCAGAGTGAGGCGAGCGTCAGAGTGAGACGAGCGTCAGAGTGAGGCGAGCGTCAGAGAGCGAGCGTCAGAGTGAGACGAGCGTCAGAGTGAGACGAGAGTCAGAGAGAGACGAGCGTCAGAGTGAGACGAGAGTCAGAGTGAGACGAGCGTCAGAGTGAGACGAGAGTCAGAGAGAGACGAGCGTCAGAGTGAGACGAGAGTCAGAGAGAGACGAGCGTCAGAGTGAGACGAGAGTCAGAGAGAGACGAGAGTCAGAGGGAGACGAGAGTCAGAGGGAGACGATAGTCAGAGTGAGACGAGCGTCAGAGTGAGACGATAGTAAGAGTGAGACGAGCTTCAGAGTGAGACGAGCGTCAGAGAGAGACGAGAGTCAGAGTGAGACGAGCGTCAGAGAGAGACGAGCGTCAGAGTGAGACGAGAGTCAGAGAGAGACGAGCGTCAGAGAGAGACGAGAGTCAGAGTGAGGCGAGCGTCAGAGAGAGACGAGAGTCAGAGTGAGACAGGAGTCAGAGAGAGATGAGCGTCAGAATGAGACGAGAGTCAGAGTGAGACGAGCATCAGAGAGAGACGAGCGTCAGAGTGAGACGAGAGTCAGAGTGAGACGAGCGTCAGAGTGAGATGAGAGTCAGAGTGAGACGAGCGTCAGAGTGAGACGAGCATCAGAGTGAGACGAGCGTCAGAGTGAGACAAGAGTCAGAGTGAGACGAGAGTCAGAGTGAGACGAGCATCAGAGTGAGACGAGAGTCAGAGTGAGACAAGCATCAGAGTGAGACGAGAGTCAGAGTGAGACGAGAGTCAGAGTGAGACGAGCATCAGAGTGAGACGAGAGTCAGAGTGAGACGAGGGTCAGAGTGAGATGAGGGTCAGAGTGAGACAAGGGTCAGAGTGAGACGAGAGTCAGAGAGAGACGAGAGTCAGAGAGAGACGAGAGTCAGAGAGAGAAAAGTGTCAAATTGAGACGAGAGTCAGAGTGAGACGAGCGTCAGAGTGATACAAGAGTCAGAGTGAGACGAGCGTCAGAGTGAGATGAGAGTCAGAGTGAGACGAGAGTCAGAGTGAGACGAGAGTCAGAGGGAGACGAGAGTCAGGGTGAGACGAGCGTCAGAGTTAGACGAGCGTCAGAGTGAGACGAGCATCAGAGTGATACGAGAGACAGAGGGAGACGATAGTCAGAGTGAGACGAGAGTCAAAGGGAGACGAGAGTCAGAGGGAGACAATAGTCAGAGTGAGACGAGCGTCAGAGTGAGAAGAGAGTCAGAGTGAGACGAGAGTCAGAGTGAGACGAGCGTCAGAGTGAGACGAGAGTCAGAGAGAGACGAGCGTCAGAGTGAGACGAGAGTCAGAGAGAGACGAGCGTCAGAGTGAGACGAGAGTCAGAGAGAGACGAGAGTCAGAGGGAGACGAGAGTCAGAGGGAGACGATAGTCAGAGTGAGACGAGCGTCAGAGTGAGACGATAGTCAGAGTGAGACGAGCTTCAGAGAGAGACGAGCGTCAGAGAGAGACGAGCGTCAGAGTGAGACGAGCGTCAGAGAGAACGAGAAGTCAGAGGAGGAGCGGTCAGAGAGAGACGAGAGTCAGAGTGAGACGAGAGTCAGAGAGAGATGAGCGTCAGAATGAGACGAGAGTCAGAGTGAGACGAGCATCAGAGTGAGACGAGAGTCAGAGAGAGACGAGCGTCAGAGTGAGACGAGCATCAGAGAGGTCAGAGTGAGACGAGAGTCAGAGTGAGACGAGCGTCAGAGTGAGATGAGAGTCAGAGTGAGACGAGCGTCAGAGTGAGACGAGCATCAGAGTGAGACGAGCGTCAGAGTGAGACAAGAGTCAGAGTGAGACGAGAGTCAGAGTGAGACGAGCATCAGAGTGAGACGAGAGTCAGAGTGAGACAAGCATCAGAGTGAGACGAGAGTCAGAGGAGACGAGAGTCAGAGTGAGACGAGCATCAGAGTGAGACGAGAGTCAGAGTGAGACGAGGGTCAGAGTGAGATGAGGGTCAGAGTGAGACAAGGGTCAGAGTGAGACGAGAGTCAGAGAGAGACGAGAGTCAGAGAGAGAAAAGTGTCAAATGAGACGAGAGTCAGAGTGAGACGAGCGTCAGAGTGATACAAGAGTCAGAGTGAGACGAGCGTCAGAGTGAGATGAGAGTCAGAGTGAGACGAGAGTCAGAGTGAGACGAGAGTCAGAGGGAGACGAGAGTCAGGGTGAGACGAGCGTCAAGTTAGACGAGCATCAGAAGTGAGACGAGAGTCAGAGGGAGACGATAGTCAGAGTGAGACGAGAGTCAAAGGGAGACGAGAGTCAGAGGGAGACAATAGTCAGAAGTGAGACGAGCGTCAGAGTGAGACGAGAGTCAGAGTGAGACGAGAGACAGAGGGAGACGATAGTCAGAGTGAGACGAGAGTCAAAGGGAGACGAGAGTCAGAGGGAGACAATAGTCAGAAGGAGACGAGCGTCAGAGTGAGACGAGAGTTAGAGTGAGTCGAGCGTCAGAGTGAGACGAGAGTCAGAGGGAGACGATAGTCAGAGTGAGACGAGAGTCAGAGGGAGACGAGAGTCAGAGTGAGACGATAGTCAGAGTGAGACGAGCGTCAGAGTGAGACGAGCGTCAGAGTGAGACGAGCGCCAGAGTGAGAAACGAGCGTCAGAGTGAGACGAGAGTCAGAGGAAGACGAGAGTCAGAGTGAGACGAGCGTCAGAGTGAGACGAGAGTCAGAGTGAGACGAGCATCAGAGTGAGACGAGAGTCAGAGTGAGACGAGAGTCAGAGTGAAACGAGCATCAGAGTGAGACGAGAGTCAGAGTGAGACGAGAGTCAGAGAGAGACGAGAGTCAGAGTGAGACGAGAGTCAGAGTGAGACGAGCGTCAGAGTGAGACGAGAGTCAGAGAGAGACGAGAGTCAGAGTGAGACGAGAGTCAGAGAGAGACGAGAGTCAGAGTGAGACGAGAGTCAGAGTGAGACGAGAGTCAGAGTGAGACGAGCGTCAGAGTGAGACGAGAGTCAGAGAGAGACGAGAGTCAGAGTGAGACGAGAGTCAGAGAGAGACGAGAGTCAGAGTGAGACGAGAGTCAGAGTGAGACGAGAGTCAGAGTGAGACGAGAGTCAGAGAGAGACGAGAGTCAGAGTGAGACGAGAGTCAGAGTGAGACGAGCGTCAGAGTGAGACGAGAGTCAGAGAGAGACGAGAGTCAGAGAGAGACGAGAGTCAGAGTGAGACGAGAGTCAGAGTGGGAGAAAATAATAATTTTGAAATTTTCTTTAGACTTAATTATTAAAAAAAACTGTTTCGAAACAAATTCTAACATTTCATCATTTAATTAGAACAAATTTAAACCTCCAATAAATGAATCGAAATATTAAAAAAAAAGATATTAAATGCTTAAACAAAAACATTTCAATTTCAAAAAGTTCCAACATTTGAAATGTAAAAAAAAAAATCCTATTAATAAATCCTGATGACACTGATTTACATCCATACGTTTCCTGTCTATCAAGTTCATGTCAAAAAGTGAAACTCTTGAAAAAGCAGGAAGCCAACTTTGGAAAAAAAACGAGACCTTAAATTACATTCCTGGTGACCTCTGGTGACCTCTGGTGACCTCTGGTGACCTCTGGGCTCCGAGCGGGCCGAGGCTCTGAGCTCGTAAAGTTCTGGGTAAAAACAGCCGGGACAGGTTGAGTGCTGCTATAACTGGACCTTCCATGATGTCACCACTTTTTCTGTAGCCATTAGCTCTGCTGAGAGTTAAACTCATTGTCCTTCAGTTACTTCTGTGTCTCCGTGTCGGCTGCAGGTTTCCTCTGGGAACTCCTGTTTCCTCCCACAGTCATATGGTGATATTCATCCGAGTACTAAAGTGTACTTTCTTGTTTCAATCAGTATTTTGTACTCGACAGCCTGTCAATCATCATCTTTGTAACCAATCACAAGGGCTCGTCAGGAACGATGCTTTCAAGGACCGTCAGAAATTGTTGCTGCAGGTTATTTTCTTCAGCTCAACATTGTGTGACGAGTAAAGAAGGTCCCACAGCTTGTTTCAAACTCCGATTTCCTCCCACGGTCCAGTGACAAATGACGAATCGTGAACAGGTGAGAGAGGTTTAGGTCTCTCACCCCGAGTAGCTGGGATTGGTTCCTGTTTCTACGTGGGTCGTGCGATCAGAAACAATAATATTGTCATTAGGATTTTTTTAGTGTTTGTCTTTTTTTTCTCTACAATTTAACGAACATTTTTGGTGGTCCCTTGTCTCCTAAGGCTTGACGGTCCCTAACGACAGTTTATCGTTGTTAAAAGTGAGATTATTTTCCTGTCAATCAAAGACTTTGACGGTCGATGAAGCTACGACTGGACCAGTCGTTGAACTCTGTTGAAGGAGAAACGAAGGGTCATGTTTAGTTTTGTGTCAATAATTGCTCCGTACAGTTGACGCCCCCGTACCTTAGAACACGAGGAACCTACACCTGGACCAGGTGACGTGGAGACGTGGAGCAGAACCATACAGTCTGGTCTAAGTAGAAACGTTTTTAAGATCGTAGCAGAAGAAAAAAACTTTTGGGGGGTGTTTTGTCAATCACCGAACGTGGTAGATAATCTCACCGTAAACAATAAAAACATCTTTACATCCCGTGACCTTCTCTCGGACCAGAACCTTCAGATCCATTATTGATCTCAGACCCAGACTTTCTAAAGGTCGTCCATGTCTTGTTTAGAGAAATCCAACCGGGCCTCGTGTTTACCTCGCCTGACGCTCGACTGCGTTGCTATGGTGACGTTCATTTCACCAGACGGCGAGTGGAACATTATGACCACCTGGTGAAGGTGGATTGTTACGTTTGTTCTTCTCCTGAAAGGAAGATGTCGACTGCCTTTAAAAACTACAAGTACACAAACAAGTATTTATAAGAGACATGTTTGACGACATGAAACAAACAAGTGTAAAAATGTGTTTGAAGAACTTTCTCATGTAGTGAATGTTCTTCAAGATGCAGTAACTTCTCATCATGACCATGTTTTACACTTTATTACTTTATAAAGTTGCTCTGAAATCTTGACGAACGAGAGGTTACGAGAGTCCATTATGACGTAATAATGGATTCACTTTATAAAATGGGTCCCTTGGAGGTGGAGACTTCTATGATTGATGAGGCGAGGTGACAAACCTCCATATTTGACCAATTACAGCAGAGTGGGCGTGGTAATGGTCAACAAGATTTAATCTCCAGAACAACAAAGTGTTTTCAGTGGGCGGAGCTTAAGATCATTTTCTAATGTCAAAAAAAATAATCTTGTGATGAGTTTATAAGAGAGAAGGTTTTTTTTTTTAAGTATTTATTCACATTTAAATGGTTATATTTATTTATCAACAAGTGATGTATTTCTTCAGTTATTCCAGCATTTTTGTCCTGAATCTTCATTCATTTCTAATAATCCTGTCGTAGGTTTCGATCTTAACGGTTAAAAATGAATCACGTGAGGTTTAAACTCAAGTGTCTCTGACTCTTAACCACGAGTCATGAATTAGAGATTGAAGCGAAGAAGAAAGGTCACTGAGGTGTTGAGGAGGAGAAGGAGGAAGAGTGAAGGAGGAAGAATAAAGAATGAAGGAGGAAGAATGAAGGAGGAATAATAAAGAATGAAGGAGGAAGAATGAAGGAGGAATAATAAAGAAATTGAGGAGGAAGAGTGAAGGAGGAAGAATAAAGAATGAAGGAGGAAGAATGAAGGAGGAATAATAAAGAATGAAGGAGGAAGAATGAAGGAGGAATAATAAAGAATTGAGGAGGAAGAGTGAAGGAGGAAGAATAAAGAATGAAGGAGGAAGAATGAAGGAGGAATAATAAAGAATGAAGGAGGAAGAATGAAGGGAGGGGGGAAATACCCATAAAGAATGAAGGAGGAAGAATAAAGAATGAAGGAGGAAGAATGAAGAATGAAGGAGGAAGAATAAAGAATGAAGGAGGAAGAATAAAGAATGAAGGAGGAAGAATGAAAGAGGAAGAATAAAGAATGAAGGAGGAAGAATGAAGGAGGAAGAATAAAGAATGAAGGAGGAAGAATGAAGGAGGAAGAATAAAGAATGAAGGAGGAAGAATGAAGAATGAAGGAGGAAGAATAAAGAAGGAAGGAGGAAGAATAAAGAATGAAGGAGGAAGAATGAAAGAGGAAGAATAAAGAATGAAGGAGGAAGAATGAAGGAGGAAGAATAAAGAACGAAGGAGGAAGAATAAAGAATGAAGGAGGAAGAATGAAGAATGAAGGAGGAAGAATAAAGAATGAAGGAGGAAGAATAAAGAATGAAGGAGGAAGAATGAAAGAGGAAGAATAAAGAATGAAGGAGGAAGAATGAAGGAGGAAGAATGAAGAATGAAGGAGGAAGAATGAAGGAGGAAGAATAAAGAATGAAGGAGGAAGAATAAAGAATGAAGGAGGAAGAATGAAGAATGAAGGAGGAGAATAAAGAATGAAGGAGGAAGAATGAAGAATGAAGGAGGAAGAATAAAGAATGAAGGAGGAAGAATGAAGAATGAAGGAGGAAGAATAAAGAATGAAGGAGGAAGAATAAAGAATGAAGGAGGAAGAATGAGAATGAAGGAGGAAGAATAAAGAATGAAGGAGGAAGAATAAAGAATGAAGGAGGAAGAATGAAGAATGAAGGAGGAAGAATAAAGAATGAAGGAGGAAGAATGAAGAATGAAGGAGGAGAATGAAGGAGAGAATGAAGGAGGAAGAATGAAGAATGAAGGAGGAGAATAAAGAATGAAGGAGGAAGAATGAAGAATGAAGGAGGAAGAATAAAGAATGAAGGAGGAAGAATAAAGAATGAAGGAGGAAGAATGAAGAATGAAGGAGGAAGAATAAAGAATGAAGGAGGAAGAATAAAGAATGAAGGAGGAAGAATGAAGAATGAAGGAGGAAGAATAAAGAATGAAGGAGGAAGAATAAAGAATGAAGGAGGAAGAATGAAGAATGAAGGAGGAAGAATAAAGAATGAAGGAGGAAGAATAAAGAATGAAGGAGGAAGAATAAAGAATGAAGGAGGAGGAAGAATGAAGGAAAAAGAATGAAGGAGGAAGAATGAAGGAGGAAGAATAAAGAATGAAGGAGGAAGAATAAAGAATGAAGGAGGAAGAATGAAGAATGAAGGAGGAAGAAATGAAAGAATGAAGGAGGAAGAATAAAGAATGAAGGAGGAAGAATGAAGGAGGAAGAATAAAGAATGAAGGAGAAAGACACGGACACAGAAGGAGGAAGAATGAAGAATTGAAAGGAGGAAGAATGAAGAATGAAGGAGGAAGAATAAAGAATGAAGGGGAGAGAATAAAGAATGAAGAAGGGGGAAGAATGAAAGAGGAAGAATAAAGAATGAAGGAGGAAGAATGAAGGAGGAAGAATAAAGAATGAAGGAGGAAGAATGAAGGAGGAAAATGAAATAAAGAATGAAGGAGGAAGAATGAAGAATGAAGGAGGAAGAATCGAAAGAATGAAGGAGGAAGAATGAAAGAGGAAGAATAAAGAATGAAGGAGGAAGAATGAAGTGAGGAAGGAATAAAGAATGAAGGAGGAAGAATGAAGGAGGAAGAATGAAGGAGGAAGAAGGAAGGAGGAAGAATGAAGAATGAAGGAGGAAGAATGGAGGAGGAAGAAGGAAGGAGGAAGAATGAAGGAGGAAGAATGAAGGAGGAAGAATGAAGGAGGAAGAATAAAGAATGAAGGAGGAAGAATAAAGAATGAAGGAGGAAGAAAGAAGAATGAAGGAGGAAGAATAAAGAATGAAGGAGGAAGAATGAAAGAAGGAAGAATAAAGAAGAACAAAGAATGAAGGAGGAAGAATGAAGGAGGAAGAATAAAGAATGAAGGAGGAAGAATAAAGAATGAAGGAGGAAGAATGAAGAGGAAGAAGAAGGAGGAAGAATGAAGAATGAAGAAGGAAGAATGAAGGAGGAAGAATGGAAGGGAGGAAGAATGAAGGAGGAAGAATGAAGGAGGAACGGGAATAAAGAATGAAGAAGGAGGAAGAATGAAGGAGGAAGAATAAAGAATGAAGGGAGGAAGAATAAAGAATGAAGGAGGAAGAATGAAGGAGGAAGAAGGAACAAGGAAGAATGAAGGAGGAAGAATGAAGAAATGAAGGAGGAAGAATAAAGAATGAAGGAGGAAGAATGAAGAATGAAGGAGGAAGAATGAAAGAATGAAGGAGGAAGAACAAAAGCAAAGAAAGAGAGGAAGAATGACAAAAGAGAGAAGAATAAAGAATGAAGGAGGAAGAATGAAGGAGGAAGAATAAAGAATGAAGGAGGAAGAATGAAGAATGAAGGAGGAAGAATAAAGAATGAAGGAGGAAGAATGAAGAAGGACCGAGACGAAGAAAGAATAAGAATAAAGAATGCAGGAGGAAGAATGAAAGAGGAAGAATAAAGAATGAAGGAGGAAGAATGAAGGAGGAAGAATGAAGGAGGAAGAATGAAGAATGAAGGAGGAAGAATGGAGGAGGAAGAAGGAAGGAGGAAGAATGAAGGAGGAAGAATAAAGAATGAAGGAGGAAGAATGAAGAGAAGAATAAAGAATGAAGGAGGTGAAAGAATGAAGGAGGAATAATGAAGAATGAAGGAGGAAGAATAAAGAATGAAGGAGGAAGAATAAAGAATGAAGGAGGAAGAATGAAAGAGGAAGAATAAAGAATGAAGGAGGAAGAATGAAGGAGGAAGAATAAAGAATGAAGGAGGAAGAATAAAGAATGAAGGAGGAAGAATGAAGGAGGAAGAAGGAAGGAGGAAGAATGAAGAATGAAGGAGGAAGAATGGAGGAGGAAGAAGGAAAGAGGAAGAATGAAGGAGGAAGAATGAAGGAGGAAGAATAAAGAATGAAGGAGGAAGAATGAAGGAGGAAGAATAAAGAATGAAGGAGGAAGAATGAAGGAGGAAGAAGGAAGGAGGAAGAATGAAGAATGAAGGAGGAAGAATGGAGGAGGAAGAAGGAAGGAGGAAGAATGAAGGAGGAAGAATAAAGAATGAAGGAGGAAGAATGAAGGAGGAAGAATAAAGAATGAAGGAGGAAGAATAAAGAATGAAGGAGGAAGAATGAAGGAGGAAGAAGGAAGGAGGAAGAATGAAGAATGAAGGAGGAATAATGAAGGAGGAAGAATGAAGGAGGAACAATGAAGGAGGAACAATGAAGGAGGAACAATAAAGGAGGAAGAATAAAGAATGAAGGAGGAAGAATGAAGGAGGAAGAATGAAGAAGGAAGGAGGAAGAATGAAGAATGAAGGAGGAAGAATGAAGGAGGAAGAATGAAGAATGAAGGAGGAAGAATAAAGAATGAAGGAGGAAGAATGAAGGAGGAAGAATAAAGAATGAAGGAGGAAGAATAAAGAATGAAGGAGGAAGAATGAAGAATGAAGGAGGAAGAATAAAGAATGAAGGAGGAAGAATAAAGAATGAAGGAGGAAGAATGAAAGAGGAAGAATAAAGAATGAAGGAGGAAGAATGAAGGAGGAAGAATGAAGAATGAAGGAGGAAGAATAAAGAATGAAGGAGGAAGAATAAAGAATGAAGGAGGAAGAATGAAGGAGGAAGAAGGAAGGAGGAAGAATGAAGAATGAAGGAGGAAGAATGAAGGAGGAAGAATGAAGGAGGAAGAATAAAGAATGAAGGAGGAAGAATGAAGGAGGAAGAATGAAGAATGAAGGAGGAAGAATGAAGGAGGAAGAATGAAGGAGGAAGAATGAAGAAGGAAGGAGGAAGAATGAAGAATGAAGGAGGAAGAATGAAGGAGGAAGAATGAAGGAGGAAGATTGAAGGAGGAAGAATGAAGGAGGAAGAATAAAGAATGAAGGATGAAGAATGAAGGAGGAAGAAGGAAGGAGGAAGAAGGAAGGATGAAGAAGGAAGGAGGAAGAATGAAGGAGGAAGAATGAAGGAGGAAGAATGAAGGATGAAGAAGGAAGGATGAAGAATGAAGAATGAAGGAGGAAGAATGAAGGAGGAAGAATGAAGAAGGAAGATTGAAGGAGGAAGAATGAAGGAGGAAGAATGAAGAATGAAGGAGGAAGAATGAAGAATGAAGGAGGAAGAATGAAGGAGGAAGAATGAAGAAGGAAGATTGAAGGAGGAAGAATGAAGGAGGAAGAATGAAGGATGAACAATGAAGGAGGAAGAAGGAAGAATGAAGGAGGAATAATGAAGGAGGAAGAAGGAAGGAGGAAGAATAAAGAATGCAGGAGGAAGGATGAAGGAGGAAGAATAAAGGAGGAAGAAGGAAGGAGAAATAATGAAGAATGAAGGAGGAAGAATAAATAATGAAGGAGGAAGAATGAAGGAGGAAGAATAAAGGAGGAAGAATGAAGGAGGAAGAAGGAAGGAGAAATAATGAAGAATGAAGGAGGAAGAATAAAGAATGAAGGAGGAATAAGGAAGGAGGAAGAATGAAGAATGAAGGAGGAAGAATGAAGGAGGAAGAAGGAAGGAGGAAGAATGAAGAATGAAGGAGGAAGAATAAAGAATGAAGGAGGAAGAATGAAGGAGGATCGAGAGAAGGAGAGAAGGATATATTTACAAGCGGGTCAGGAAGGATTGAAGGAGGTGAGGTCGAGGCAGCAGGAGGTGAACAGGAGCTCAGTTAAGAAGGAGGTGAAGTCGGGGCAGCAGGAGGTGAACAGGAGCTCAGTTAAGAAGGAGATGAAGTCGAGGCAGCAGGAGGTGAACAGGAGCTCAGTTAAGAAGGAGGTGAAGTCGAGGCAGCAGGAGGTGAATAGGAGCTCAGTTAAGAAGGAGGTGAAGTCGAGGCAGCAGGAGGTGAACAGGAGCTCAGTTAAGAAGGAGGTGAAGTCGAGGCAGCAGGAGGTGAACAGGAGCTCAGTTAAGAAGGAGTTGAAGTCGAGGCAGCAGGAGGTGAACAGGAGCTCAGTTAAGAAGGAGGTGAGGTCGAGGCAGCAGGAGGTGAACAGGTGCTCAGTTAAGAAGGAGGTGAGGTCGAGGCAGCAGGAGGTGAACAGGAGCTCAGTTAAGAAGGAGGTGAGGTCGAGGCAGCAGGAGGTGAACAGGAGCTCAGTTAAGAAGGAGGTGAGGTCGAGGCAGCAGGAGGTGAACAGGAGCTCAGTTAAGAAGGAGGTGAGGTCGAGGCAGCAGGAGGTGAACAGGAGCTCAGTTAAGAAGGAGGTGAGGTCGAGGCAGCAGGAGGTGAACAGGAGCTCAGTTAAGGAGGTGAAGTCGAGGCAGCAGGAGGTGAACAGGAGCTCAGTTAAGAAGGAGGTGAAGTCGAGGCAGCAGGAGGTGAACAGGAGCTCAGTTAAGAAGGAGGTGAAGTCGAGGCAGCAGGAGGTGAACAGGAGCTCAGTTAAGAAGGAGGTGAAGTCGAGGCAGCAGGAGGTGAACAGGAGCTCAGTTAAGAAGGAGGTGAAGTCGAGGCAGCAGGAGGTGAACAGGAGCTCAGTTAAGAAGGAGGTGAAGTCGAGGCAGCAGGAGGTGAACAGGGGCTCAGTTAAGAAGGAGGTGAAGTCGAGGCAGCAGGAGGTGAACAGGGGCTCAGTTAAGAAGGAGGTGAAGTCGAGGCAGCAGGAGGTGAACAGGAGCTCAGTTAAGGAGGTGAAGTCGAGGCAGCAGGAGGTGAACAGGAGCTCAGTTAAGAAGGAGGTGAAGTCGAGGCAGCAGGAGGTGAACAGGAGCTCAGTTAAGAAGGAGGTGAAGTCGAGGCAGCAGGAGGTGAACAGGAGCCTCAGTTAAGATGGAGGTGAAGTCGAGGCAGCAGGAGGTGAACAGGAGCTCAGTTAAGAAGGAGGTGAAGTCGAGGCAGCAGGAGGTGAACAGGAGCTCAGTTAAGAAGGAGGTGAAGTCGAGGCAGCAGGAGGTGAACAGGAGCTCAGTTAAGAAGGAGGTGAAGTCGAGGCAGCAGGAGGTGAACAGGAGCTCAGTTAAGAAGGAGGTGAGGTCGAGGCAGCAGGAGGTGAACAGGAGCTCAGTTAAGAAGGAGGTGAAGTCGAGGCAGCAGGAGGTGAACAGGAGCTCAGTTAAGAAGGAGGTGAAGTCGAGGCAGCAGGAGGTGAACAGGAGCTCAGTTAAGAAGGAGGTGAAGTCGAGGCAGCAGGAGGTGAACAGGAGCTCAGTTAAGAAGGAGGTGAAGTCGAGGCAGCAGGAGGTGAACAGGAGCTCAGTTAAGAAGGAGGTGAAGTCGAGGCAGCAGGAGGTGAACAGGAGTTAAGAAGTGTTTCCTCTCATTAGTCACAACAAGATCAACTGTTGGTCGAACTGATGGTTAAACCCGAGCAGAGAACGGAGCAGAAATCTAGAGCTTCATGAATAATTGAGGAAATAATGAGACGTTCAGGATTTTTATGTTTCCTTCTTAGAGATTCATGAAGGTTCTCCCTCTTTCTTCCTCCTCCTCATTCTCCCTCTTTCTTCCTCCTCTTCCTCCTCATTCTCCCTCTTTCTTCCTCATTCTCCCTCTTTCTCCCTCTTTCTTCCTCCTCTTCCTCCTCATTCTCCCTCTTTCTTCCTCATTCTCCCTCTCTCTTCCTCCTCCTCATTCTCCCTCTTTCTTCCTCCTCCTCATTCTCCCCTTCCTTCTCCTCTTCCTCCTCATTCTCCCTCTTTCTTCCTCCTCTTCCTCCTCTTTCTCCCTCTTTCTTCCTCCTCCTCCTCCTCTTTCTCCCTCTCTCTTCCTCCTCCTCATTCTCCCTTTCTTCCTCATTCTGCCTCTTTCTCCCTCTTTCTTCCTCCTCTTCCTCCTCATTCTCCCTCTTTCTTCCTCATTCTCTCTCTTTCTTCCTCATTCTCCCTCTCTCTTCCTCCTCCTCATTCTCCCTCTTTCTTCCTCCTCCTCATTCTCCCTCTTTCTTCCTCCTCATTCTCCCTCTTTCTTCCTCATTCTCCCTCTCTCTTCCTCCTCCTCATTCTCCCTCTTTCTTCCTCCTCCTCATTCTCCCCTTCCTTCTCCTCTTCCTCCTCATTCTCCCCTTCCTTCTCCCTCTTCCTCCTCATTCTCCCTCTTTCTTCCTCCTCCTCCTCCTCTTTCTCCCTCTCTCTTCCTCCTCCTCATTCTCCCTCTTTCTTCCTCCTCCTCCTCCTCCTCCTCTTTCTCCCTCTCTCTTCCTCCTCCTCATTCTTCCTCATTCTCCCTCTTTCTCCCTCCTCTTCCTCCTCATTCTCCCTCTTTCTTCCTCATTCTCCTCTCTCTTCTTTCCTCATTCTCCCTCTCTCTCTTTCCTCCTCCTCATTCTCCCTCTTTCTTCCTCCTCCTCATTCTCCCTCTTTCTTCCTCCTCTTCCTCCTCATTCTCCCTCTTTCTTCCTCCTTTCCTCCTCTTTCTCATCATCTTTCTCCCTCCTCTTTCTCTTCTCCTCATTCTCCCTCTCTCTTCCTCCTCCTCATTCTCCCTCTTTCTTCCTCCTCCTCCTCTCCTCTTTCTCCCTCTCTCTTCCTCCTCCTCATTCTCCCTCTCTCTTCCTCCTCCTCATTCTCCCTCTTTCTTCCTCCTCTTCCTCCTCATTCTTCCTCTTTCTTCCTCATTCTCCCTCTTTCTTCCTCCTCCTCATTCTCCCTCTTTCTTCCTCCTCTTCCTCCTCATTCTCACTCTTTCTTCCTCATTCTCCCTCTTTATTCCTCCTCCCTCATTCTCCCTCTCTCTTCCTCCTCCTCATTCTCCCTCTCTCTTCCTCCCACTCCTCCTCTTTCTCCCTCTTTCTTCCTCCTCCTCATTCTCCCTCTTTCTTCCTCCTCCTCCTCCTCGTTCTCCCTCTCTCTTCCTCCTCATTCTCCCTCTTTCTTCCTCCTCCTCCTCCTCCTCTTTCGCCCTCTCTCTTCCTTCCTCATTCTCCCTCTTTCTCCCTCTTTCTTCCTCCTCCTCATTCTCCCTCTTCCTTCCTCATTCTCCCTCTTTCTCCCTCTTTCTTCCTCCTCCTCATTCTCCCTCTTCCTTCCTCCTCCTCATTCTCCCTCTTTCTTCCTCCTCTTCCTCCTCATTCTTCCTCTTTCTTCCTCATTCTCCCTCTTTCTTCCTCCTCTTCCTCCTCATTCTCCCTCTTTCTCCCTCTTTCTCCCTCTTTCTTCCTCCTCCTCATTCTCCCTCTCTCTTCCTGATCCTCCTCCTCCTCCTTCTCATTCTCCCTCTTTCCTCCTCCTCCAGGCAAACAGCTTTAATAGAATCTGTCGAGACAATAATTCAACAGCTGATGAGACGCGAGTGTAAACAAACAAAGTCATGAAGTCACTGCAGCCACTTTCCTCAATTACCGATCAACACACACTCCATTCACACGCTTGTTTCCTGGAGCAGGTTCTTCACAGACCACCAGTTGACATAATGAATAAAATACAATATGTAGACAAATTAAAGAATTATAATAAGATGTACAAATACATAGTTATAATAGAACACATAATCAAACAAAAATAAAGTGACTCATACGTAAAAGTTGGTAAATAAGGTTTATTTACGTAGATACTCTTGTTCTTCCATGTGAAAATAGAACAAAAAAACAATTACTTTCTCATTTTTTTTTTTTTTTTTAGTTTTCTGCTCTCGGTTCCTGCTTCTAATTTTTCCTGATTATAAACTTACTTGACAAACTAACTAAACTAAACTATACAGGTTTTTTTAAACGAATAAATAAAAAAACGATCTCAGGACATTTTTTAACTTTAACTAACAAAAAAATTGCTTCAATTTAAGTGTATATTTTCATCCGCTTTTTAGTCTTTCTATTTATTTGTGTATTGAACGATTGTCCTGCAATAAAAACATTTTTTTTCAAATAAAGCAACTTTTTTTATTGAAAATATTTTTTGTAATAATAAATAATCAAATCCAGCGACACATCAAGTCCACAACAGATCACAACGCATTAGTGTGACCACTGACCGCTGCAGGCCCAGCAACAGTCGCTCAATTAGCTCACGTCCACAGAAGATCCACAGACTGACGTCATGATGAAAACCATCGGAGCGTCAACTTCCTGTCGCTCAGACCGACAGCGAGTGTCATTATGTCAGGAGGAAGAATTTAACCGTCGCACGAGCGTCTGGACTTTGTTACGCAACATGGTGTCCAGGTAAGACGTCTGGTGAAATACTTGTGTCGCACACACAGGTGACTCACCTGTCATCATCTTCATCTTCATCTCTTCATCTTCATCTTCATCATCATCTTCATCTTCATCTTCATCATCTTCATCTTCATCTTCATCTTCATCATCATCTTCATCTTCATCTTCATCTTCATCTTCATCTTCATCTTCATCTTCATCTTCATCTTCATCTTCATCTTCATCATCATCATCATCTTCATCTTCATCTTCATCTTCATCTTCATCTTCATCTTCATCTTCATCTTCATCTTCATCATCATCATCTTCATCTTCATCATCATCTCTTCATCTTCATCTTCATCTTTCATCTTCATCTTCATCTTCATCTTCATTCATCATCTTCATCTTCATCTCTTCATCTTCATCTTTCATCTTCATCTTCATCTTCATCATCATCTTCATCTTCTTCATCTTCATCTTCATCTTCATCATCATTTCATCTTCATCTTACATCTTCATCTTCATCTTCATCTTCATCTTCATCTTCATCTCTTCATCTTCATCATCATCTTCATCTTCACTCTTCATCGTTCATCTTCATCATCTTCATCTTCATCTTCATCTTTCATCTTCATCTTTCATCTTCATCTTCATCTTCATCTTCATCTTCATCTTCATCTTCATCTTCATCTTTAATCTTCTATCTTTCATCATCATCTTCATCTTCATCTTCATCTTCATCATCATCTTCTATCTTTCATCTCTCATCTTCATCATCATCATCATCATCTTCATCTTCATCTTCATCATCATCTTCATCGTCATCTTCATCATCCTTCATCTTCATCTTCATCTTCATCTCATCTCTTCATCTTCATCTCTTCACTCTTATCTTCTCATCATCATCATCATCATCATCATCATCATCTTCATCATCATCTTCATCTTCATCTTCATCTTCATCATCATCTTCATCTTCATCATCTTCATCTTCATCTTCATCTTCATCATCTTCATCTTCATCTTCATCTTCATCATCATCATCATCATCATCATCTTCATCTTCATCTTCATCTTCATCTTCATCTTCATCTTCATCTTCATCATCATCTTCATCATCTTCATCTTCATCTTCATCTTCATCATCTTCATCATCTTCATCTTCATCTTCATCTTCATCTTCATCATCATCATCATCATCATCATCATCATCATCTTCATCTTCATCTTCATCTTCATCTTCATCATCTCATCCTCATCATTATCTTCATCTTCATCATCTTCATCTTCATCATCATCATCATCATCATCATCATCATCATCATCATCATCTTCATCCTCATCATCTTCATCTTCATCTTCATCTTCATCTTCATCATCATCTTCATCTCTCATCTTCATCATCATCATCATCTTCATCATCATCATCATCTCATCTCCTCATCATCATCCTCCTCTTCATCTTCATCTTCATCTTCATCTTCATCTTCATCTTATCTTCATCATCTTCATCTTCATCTTCATCTTCATCATCATCTTCTCATCATCATCTTCATCTTCTCTTCTCTCATCATCATCATCATCTTCATCATCATCTTCATCTTCATCATCATCATCATCATCTTCATCTTCATCTTCTTCTTCATCTTCATCTTCATTTTCATAATCATCTTCATCATCATCATCATCATCATCATCTTAATCTTCATCTTCATCTTCATCTTCATCTTCATCATCTTCATATTCATATTCATATTCATATTCATATTCATATTCATCTCCATCTCCATCTTCATCTTCATCTTCATCTTCATCTTCATCTTCATCATCATCATCATCTTCATCTTAATCTTCATCATCATCATTATCTTCATCTTCATGTTCATCTTCATCATCATCATCATCATCATCATCATCATCATCATCATCATCATCATCATCATCATCATCATCTTCATCTTCATGTTCATCTTCATCATCATCATCATCATCATCATCATCATCATCATCTTCATCATCATCATCTTCATCATCATCATCATCATCATCATCATCATCATCATCATCATCATCATCATCATCTCCATCTTCATCTTCATCTTCATCTTCATCTTCATCATCATCATCATCTTCATCTTAATCTTCATCATCATCATCATCTTCATGTTCATGTTCATCATCATCATCATCATCATCATCATCATCATCATCATCATCATCATCATCCTCTTGTTCTTCCATGTGAAAATAGAACAAAAAAACAATTACTTTCTCTTTTTTTTTTTGTTTTTTGTTTTCTGCTCTCGGTTCCTGCTTTTAATTTTTCCTGATTATAAACTTACTTGACAAACTATCTAAACTAAACTATACAGGTTTTTTTTAAACGAATAAATAAAAAAACGATCTCAGGACATTTTTTAACTTTAACTAACAAAAAAAGTGCTTCAATTTAAGTGTATATTTTCATCCGCTTTTTAGTCTTTCTATTTATTTGTGTATTGAACGATTGTCCTGCAATAAAAACATTTTTTTTCAAATAAAGCAACTTTTTTTATTGAAAATATTTTTTGTAATAATAAATAATCAAATCCAGCGACACATCAAGTCCACAACAGATCACAACGCATTAGTGTGACCACTGACCGCTGCAGGCCCAGCAACAGTCGCTCAATTAGCTCACGTCCACAGAAGATCCACAGACTGACGTCATGATGAAAACCATCGGAGCGTCAACTTCCTGTCGCTCAGACCGACAGCGAGTGTCATTATGTCAGGAGGAAGAATTTAACCGTCGCACGAGCGTCTGGACTTTGTTACGCAACATGGTGTCCAGGTAAGACGTCTGGTGAAATACTTGTGTCGCACACACAGGTGACTCACCTGTCATCATCTTCATCTTCATCTCTTCATCTTCATCTTCATCTTCATCTTCATCTTCATCTTCATCTTCATCTTCATCTTCATCTTCATCTTCATCTTCATCTTCATCTTCATCTCTTCATCTTCATCTTCATCTTCATCATCATCTTCATCTTCATCTTCATCTTCATCATCATCATCATCTTCATCTTCATCTTCATCTTCATCATCATCTTCATCTTCATCTTCATCATCATCTTCATCATCATCATCATCTTCATCTTCATCATCATCATCATCTTCATCTTCATCTTCATCTCTTCATCTTCATCTTCATCTTCATCATCATCTTCATCTTCATCTCTTCATCTTCATCTTCATCTTCATCTTCATCATCATCATCATCTTCATCTTCATCTTCATCTTCATCATCATCTTCATCTTCATCTCTTCATCTCTTCATCTCTTCATCTTCATCTTCATCTTCATCATCATCTTCATCTTCATCTTCATCATCATCTTCATCATCATCTTCATCTTCATCTCTTCATCTTCATCTCCATCATCATCTTCATCTTCATCTTCATCTCTTCATCTTCATCTTCATCATCATCTTCATCTTCATCTTCATCTTCATCTTCATCTTCATCTTCATCTCTTCATCTTCATCATCATCTTCATCTTCATCTTCATCTTCATCATCATCTTCATCTCTTCATCTCTTCATCTTCATCTTCATCATCATCATCTTCATCTTCATCTTCATCTTCATCTTCATCTTCATCTTCATCTTCATCTTCATCTTCATCTTCATCTTCATCTTCATCTTCATCTTCATCTTCATCTTCATCTCTTCATCTTCATCATCATCATCATCATCATCATCATCATCATCTTCATCTTCATCTTCATCTTCATCTTCATCTTCATCATCATCTTCATCTTCATCATCTTCATCTTCATTTTCATCTTCATCATCTTCATCTTCATCTTCATCTTCATCATCAGCATCAGCATCAGCATCAGCATCATCATCATCATCTTCATCTTCATCTTCATTTTCATCATCATCATCATCTTCATCTTCATCTTCATCTTCATCTTCATCATCATCATCATCTTCATCTTCATCTTCATCTTCATCTTCATCTTCATCATCTTCATTTTCATCTTCATCATCTTCATCTTCATCTTCATCTTCATCATCAGCATCAGCATCAGCATCATCATCTTCATCTTCATCTTCATCATCATTTTCATCATCATCATCATCATCTTCATCTTCATCTTCATCTTCATCATCTTCATCATCTTCATCTTCATTTTCATCCTTATCTTCATCATCATCATCATCATCATCATCGTCATCATCATCATCTTCATCTTCATCTTCATCTTCATCTTCATCATCAGCATCATCATCATCCTCATCTTCATCTTCATCTTCATCTTCATCTTCATCATCATCATCATCATCATCATCTTCATCATCATCATCATCATCTTCATCATCATCTTCATCTTCATCTTCATCTTCATCATCTTCATCTTCATCTTCATCTTCATCTTCATCTTCATCTTCATCATCATCATCATCATCATCATCATCATCTTCATCTTCATCCTCATCTTCATCTTCATCTTCATCTTCATCTTCATCTTCATCTTCATCATCATCATCATCATCATCATCATCATCATCATCATCATCATCATCTTCATCTTCATTCATCTTCATCTTCATCTTCATCTTCATCTTCATCTTCATCATCATCATCATCTTCATCTTCATCTTCATCTTCATCATCATCATCTTCATCTTCATCTTCATCTTCATCATCTTCATCTTCATATTCATATTCATATTCATATTCATCTCCATCTTCATCTTCATCTCCATCTTCATCTTCATCTTCATCTTCATCTTCATCTTCATCTTCATCTTCATCATCATCATCATCTTCATCTTAATCTTCATCATCATCATCATCTTCATGTTCATGTTCATCTATCATCATCATCATCATCATCATCATCATCATCATCATCATCATCATCATCATCATCATCATCATCATCATCATCATCTTCATCTTCATCATCCTCCTCCTCCAAAGCTCTTCTGTCGTTGGTTAAACGATGTATTCTAGTGATGCCATCATACTCCACATCTTGCTCAAGGGCACCTTGTCGGTCAGGCTCTCTAACATCATGGTTGACAAATGAACCAGCGTCGTCCTCAAACTTCTTTAATGAAGTCGGAGTCACTTAACGATCGTGTTCTGACTTGAAAATATAGAAAAACAACAATAACGTCGTCGATAGAGAAACATCTTCACGAGAAATAAACGATCGGCTGACGATCTCGTCGGAGCTTCACGTTGGTTTGTTAACAGTTAATTGGTTTGAATCCCTTCCAGGGCACGGCGGCCATTAGGGAGGCGAGCGAGTCGAATGGATTGGATTCTGCAGGAGAAATAAGCCTCGCTCTCCGACAAGAGCTTTGAATTAGAACAAACTGTGACGGAGATGAAAGACGCTGATTAAAGTCACTCGCTCGGAAACACAATTTTTCACACGCGCTCTTCAGACGCGTCGCTAACGACCTCGTCTGAAGAGTCTGTCATGAAGACTCTGTCATGAAGACTCTGTCCAGAGAACGAGTCGCTTCACATGTTCGATGAGGTCATGAGTCCATGAGGTCATGAGTCCATGAGGTCATGAGTCCATGAGGTCATGAGTCCATGAGGTCATGATTCCATGAGGTCATGAGTCCATGAGGTCATGAGTCCATGAGGTCATGAGTCCATGAGGTCATGACTCCATGAGGTCATGAGTCCATGAGGTCATGAGTCCATGAGGCCATGAGTCCATGAGGTCATGAGTCCATGAGGTCATGAGTCCATGAGGTCATGACTCCATGAGGTCATGAGTCCATGAGGTCATGAGTCCATGAGGTCATGAGTCCATGAAGTCATGAGTCCATGAGGTCATGATTCCATGAGGTCATGAGTCCATGAGGTCATGAGTCCATGAGGTCATGAGTCCATGAGGTCATGAGTCCATGAGGTCATGAGTCCATGAGGTCATGAGTCCATGAGGTCATGAGTCCATGAGGTCATGAGTCCATGAGGTCATGAGTCCATGAGGTCATGACTCCATGAGGTCATGAGTCCATGAGGTCATGACTCCATGAGGTCATGAGTCCATGAGGTCATGACTCCATGAGGTCATGAGTCCATGAGGTCATGACTCCATGAGGTCATGATTCCATGAAGTCATGAGTCCATGAGGTCATGATTCCATGAAGTCATGAGTCCATGAGGTCATGATTCCATGAAGTCATGAGTCCATGAGGTCATGATTCCATGAGGTCATGAGTCCATGAGGTCATGAGTCCATGAGGTCATGAGTCCATGAGGTCATGACTCCATGAGGTCATGATTCGGTAAAGTCATGAGTCCATGAGGTCATGAGTCCATGAGGTCATGAGTCCATGAGGTCATGAGTCCATGAGGTCATGAGTCCATGAGGTCATGAGTCCATGAGGTCATGACTCCATGAGGTCATGAGTCCATGAGGTCATGAGTCCATGAGGTCATGATTCCATGAGGTCATGAGTCCATGAGGTCATGAGTCCATGAAGTCATGAGTCCATGAGGTCATGACTCCATGAGGTCATGAGTCCATGAAGTCATGAGTCCATGAGGTCATGATTCGGTAAAGTCATGAGTCCATGAGGTCATGAGTCCATGAGGTCATGACTCCATGAGGTCATGATTCCATGAGGTCACTATTCCATGAAGTCATGAGTCCATGAGGTCATGATTCCATAAAGTCATGAGTCCATGAGGTCATGATTCCATGAAGTCATGAGTCCATGAGGTCATGAGTCCATGAGGTCATGATTCCATGAGGTCATGATTCCATGAAGTCATGAGTCCATGAGGTCATGATTCCATGAAGTCATGAGTCCATGAGGTCATGATTCGGTAAAGTCATGAGTCCATGAGGTCATGAGTTCATGAGTCCATGAGGTCATGAGGTCATGAGGTCATGAGTCCATGAGGTCATGAGTCCATGAGGTCATGAGTCCATGAGGTCATGAGTCCATGAGGTCATGAGTCCATGAGGTCATGATTCCATGAGGTCATGAGTCCATGAGGTCATGATTCCATGAAGTCATGAGTCCATGAGGTCATGATTCCATGAAGTCATGAGTCCATGAGGTCATGAGTCCATGAGGTCATGACTCCATGAAGTCATGACTCCATGAGGTCATGATTCCATGAAGTCATGAGTCCATGAGGTCATGACTCCATGAGGTCATGAGTCCATGAGGTCATGATTCCATGAGGTCATGAGTCCATGAGGTCATGACTCCATGAGGTCATGAGTCCATGAGGTCATGATTCCATGAAGTCATGAGTCCATGAGGTCATGACTTCATGAAGTCATGAGTCCATGAGGTCATGACTTCATGAAGTCATGAGTCCATGAGGTCATGATTCCATGAAGTCATGAGTCCATGAGGTCATGACTTCATGAAGTCATGAGTCCATGAGGTCATGATTCCATGAAGTCATGAGTCCATGAGGGCATGACTCCATGAGGTCATGAGTCCATGAGGTCATGATTCCATGAGGTCATGAGTCCATGAGGTCATGACTCCATGAGGTCATGAGTCCATGAGGTCATGAGTCCATGAGGTCATGAGGTCATGAGTCCATGAGGTCATGAGGTCATGAGGTCATGAGTCCATGAGGTCATGAGTCCATGAGGTCATGAGTCCATGAGGTCATGAGTCCATGAGGTCATGACTCCATGAGGTCATGAGTCCATGAGGTCATGAGGTCATGACTCCATGAGGTCATGAGGTCATGAGTCCATGAGGTCATGAGTCCATGAGGTCATGAGTCCATGAGGTCATGAGTCCATGAGGTCATGAGTCCATGAGGTCATGAGTCCATGAGGTCATGACTCCATGAGGTCATGAGTCCATGAGGTCATGAGTCCATGAGGTCATGAGTCCATGAGGTCATGAGTCCATGAGGTCATGAGGGTCATGATTCCATGAGGTCATGAGTCCATGAGGTCATGATTCCATGAGGTCATGAGTCCATGAGGTCATGAGTCCATGAGGTCATGACTCCATGAGGTCATGACTCCATGAGGTCATGAGGTCATGAGTCCATGAGGTCATGAGGTCATGAGGTCATGAGTCCATGAGGTCATGAGTCCATGAGGTCATGAGTCCATGAGGTCATGAGTCCATGAGGTCATGAGTCCATGAGGTCATGAGTCCATGAGGTCATGAGTCCATGAGGTCATGATTCCATGAAGTCATGAGTCCATGAGGTCATGATTCCATGATCTGAGTCATGAGGTCATGAGTCCATGAGGTCATGAGTCCATGAGTCATGAGTCCATGAGGTCATGATTCCATGAAGTCATGAGTCCATGAGGTCATGACTCCATGAAGTCATGAGTCCATGAGGTCATGATTCCATGAAGTCATGAGTCCATGAGGTCATGACTTCATGAAGTCATGAGTCCATGAGGTCATGATTCCATGAAGTCATGAGTCCATGAGGTCATGACTTCATGAAGTCATGAGTCCATGAGGTCATGATTCCATGAAGTCATGAGTCCATGAGGTCATGACTCCATGAAGTCATGAGTCCATGAGGTCATGAGTCCATGAGGTCATGAGTCCATGAGGTCATGACTCCATGAGGTCATGAGTCCATGAGGTCATGAGTCCATGAGGTCATGACTCCATGAGGTCATGAGTCCATGAGGTCATGAGGTCATGATTCCATGAGGTCATGAGGTCATGAGTCCATGAGGTCATGAGTCCATGAGGTCATGAGTCCATGAGGTCATGAGTCCATGAGGTCATGAGTCCATGAGTCCATGAGGTCATGAGTCCATGAGGTCATGAGGTCATGAGTCCATGAGGTCATGAGTCCATGAGGTCATGAGGTCATGAGTCCATGAGGTCATGAGTCCAGGACCTACTACACCTGTGTGAGGAAACAGGAGAAACTTTTATTATTTCAAATGTTGACACTTCTAATTAAAAAAAAGAAAAGTTGCTGCATTTTCAAGCATTTTAAATATTATTTATTGAATAATTAAATTGACAAATATATTTGTATTCTCAAAATGAAAAACATTTTACACATAGAGCTTTTTTTTTTTTTCAGTAAATCAAAATTGTATTTTCTAAATTAAATATGTATTTATTCATAGCCTCTTGAATTCAATACAAGACAAAGTAATTGTATTTTTAATTTTGTTATAAATTTTCTATTGAATTTCAAAGGCTATGAATGAAAGAAAAATTAGAAAATCTTTTTTTTTATCCATTATTTCAATGTAAAAATACATTTTTTCTAAACTCATTTTTTTCTTTTCATTAGCAGCCTTTTAAATTAAATATATATGGCTATAAATTAAATATTTTAATTATAATTGTATGATATAATAATTGTACTTTTCTTTACACATAGAGATTGATGTTGTTATTTCAATAATTAAAACAAAAATGTTCTAACTTCAATATTTCAAAAGTCTTTGCCTTTGAAAGTCTTTAAAAATATGTGATTTTCTTTGTGATCTGAAATAAAATATTAACATTTCAATGAAAAGAAAGTTTCAATATCTTGAAAAGTTAATACTGTGTTGTCGTCGTCCTGCTCTCGTCGGGTCAAGTGAGTCCAAACAGACTTGATTTCTCTGACAGTCGTGTTCCATTAATACAAATGATCGTTGAGTAACGACATGAGGGAGAACAGAAGCTGCTCCAGCCTGATAAATAACTTTTCATCTCCACAGAGAATCTTCGATGTCACAGCTTCTCTCGCAGATGCTCGTCGTTTCTCTCTGACAGTGACAGGAAGTCGGAGGAATGAGGACGAACACAGGAGGCAGAGAGCAAGAGTGTGAGTCGACATCTCTGTCAGGGCGGCCCGCGGCGACATGTAGTTAGTATAGTTAGCGGCTGAAGTATTGTTAGCGGCTGAAGCATTGTTAGCTGCTGAAGTATTGTTAGCTGCTGAAGCATTGTTAGCTGCTGAAGTATAGTTAGCTGCTGAAGTATTGTTAGCTGCTGAAGTATTGTTAGCTGCTGAAGTATAGTTAGCTGCTGAAGTATTGTTAGCGGCTGAAGCATTGTTAGCTGCTGAAGTATTGTTAGCGGCTGAAGCATTGTTAGCTGCTGAAGTATTGTTAGCTGCTGAAGCATTGTTAGCTGCTGAAGTATAGTTAGCTGCTGAAGTATTGTTAGCTGCTGAAGTATTGTTAGCTGCTGAAGTATAGTTAGCTGCTGAAGTATTGTTAGCGGCTGAAGCATTGTTAGCTGCTGAAGCATAGTTAGCTGCTGAAGTATTATTAGCTGCTGAAGTATAGTTAGCTGCTGAAGCATTGTTAGCTGCTGAAGTATAGTTAGCTGCTGAAGTATAGTTAGCTGCTGAAGCATTGTTAGCTGCTGAAGTATAGTTAGCTGCTGAAGTATTGTTAGCGGCTGAAGCATTGTTAGCTGCTGAAGCATAGTTAGCTGCTGAAGTATTATTAGCTGCTGAAGTATTGTTAGCTGCTGAAGCATTGTTAGCTGCTGAAGTATTGTTAGCTGCTGAAGCATTGTTAGCTGCTGAAGTATAGTTAGCGGCTGAAGTATTGTTAGCTGCTGAAGTATTGTTAGCTGCTGAAGTATAGTTAGCGGCTGAAGTATTGTTAGCGGCTGAAGTATTGTTAGCTGCTGAAGTATTGTTAGCTGCTGAAGTATAGTTAGCGGCTGAAGTATAGTTAGCTGCTGAAGCATTGTTAGCTGCTGAAGTATTGTTAGCTGCTGAAGCATTGTTAGCTGCTGAAGTATAGTTAGCAGCTGAAGTATTGTTAGCTGCTGAAGTATTGTTAGCTGCTGAAGCATTGTTAGCTGCTGAAGTATTGTTAGCTGCTGAAGCATTGTTAGCTGCTGAAGTATTGTTAGCTGCTGAAGCATTGTTAGCTGCTGAAGTATAGTTAGCGGCTGAAGTATTGTTAGCTGCTGAAGTATAGTTAGCGGCTGAAGTATAGTTAGCTGCTGAAGCATTGTTAGCTGCTGAAGTATTGTTAGCTGCTGAAGCATTGTTAGCTGCTGAAGTATAGTTAGCAGCTGAAGTATTGTTAGCTGCTGAAGTATTGTTAGCTGCTGAAGCATTGTTAGCTGCTGAAGTATTGTTAGCTGCTGAAGCATTGTTAGCTGCTGAAGTATTGTTAGCTGCTGAAGCATTGTTAGCTGCTGAAGTATAGTTAGCGGCTGAAGTATTGTTAGCTGCTGAAGTATTGTTAGCTGCTGAAGTATTGTTAGCTGCTGAAGCATTGTTAGCTGCTGAAGTATTGTTAGCTGCTGAAGCATTGTTAGCTGCTGAAGTATTGTTAGCTGCTGAAGTATTGTTAGCTGCTGAAGTATTGTTAGCTGCTGAAGTATAGTTAGCGGCTGAAGTATTGTTAGCTGCTGAAGTATTGTTAGCTGCTGAAGTATAGTTAGCGGCTGAAGTATTGTTAGCGGCTGAAGTATTGTTAGCTGCTGAAGTATTGTTAGCTGCTGAAGTATAGTTAGCGGCTGAAGTATAGTTAGCTGCTGAAGCATTGTTAGCTGCTGAAGTATTGTTAGCTGCTGAAGCATTGTTAGCTGCTGAAGTATAGTTAGCAGCTGAAGTATTGTTAGCTGCTGAAGTATTGTTAGCTGCTGAAGCATTGTTAGCTGCTGAAGTATTGTTAGCTGCTGAAGCATTGTTAGCTGCTGAAGTATTGTTAGCTGCTGAAGCATTGTTAGCTGCTGAAGTATAGTTAGCGGCTGAAGTATTGTTAGCTGCTGAAGTATTGTTAGCTGCTGAAGTATTGTTAGCTGCTGAAGCATTGTTAGCTGCTGAAGTATTGTTAGCTGCTGAAGCATTGTTAGCTGCTGAAGTATTGTTAGCTGCTGAAGTATTGTTAGCTGCTGAAGTATTGTTAGCTGCTGAAGTATAGTTAGCGGCTGAAGTATTGTTAGCTGCTGAAGTATTGTTAGCTGCTGAAGTATTGTTAGCTGCTGAAGTATTGTTAGCTGCTGAAGCATTGTTAGCTGCTGAAGTATTGTTAGCTGCTGAAGCATTGTTAGCTGCTGAAGTATAGTTAGCGGCTGAAGTATTGTTAGCTGCTGAAGTATTGTTAGCTGCTGAAGTATAGTTAGCGGCTGAAGTATTGTTAGCTGCTGAAGCATTGTTAGCTGCTGAAGTATTGTTAGCTGCTGAAGTATTGTTAGCTGCTGAAGCATTGTTAGCTGCTGAAGTATTGTTAGCTGCTGAAGTATTGTTTGCTGCTGAAGCATTGTTAGCTGCTGAAGTATAGTTAGCGGCTGAAGTATTGTTAGCTGCTGAAGTATTGTTAGCTGCTGAAGCATTGTTAGCTGCTGAAGTATTGTTAGCTGCTGAAGCATTGTTAGCTGCTGAAGTATTGTTAGCTGCTGAAGCATAGTTAGCTGCTGAAGCATTGTTAGCTGCTGAAGTATTGTTAGCTGCTGAAGTATTGTTAGCTGCTGAAGTATAGTTAGCGGCTGAAGTATTGTTAGCTGCTGAATCATTGTTAGCTGCTGAAGTATTGTTAGCTGCTGAAGCATTGTTAGCTGCTGAAGTATTGTTAGCTGCTGATTTCTGCTGAAGTATTGTTAGCTGCTGAAGCATTGTTAGCTGCTGAAGTATAGTTAGCGGCTGAAGTATTGTTAGCTGCTGAAGTATTGTTAGCTGCTGAAGTATTGTTAGCTGCTGAAACATTGTTAGCTGCTGAAGTATTGTTAGCTGCTGAAGCATTGTTAGCTGCTGAAGTATAGTTAGCGGCTGAAGTATTGTTAGCTGCTGAAGTATTGTTAGCTGCTGAAGTATAGTTAGCTGCTGAAGTATTGTTAGCTGCTGAAGCATTGTTAGCTGCTGAAGTATTGTTAGCTGCTGAAGCATTGTTAGCTGCTGAAGTATTGTTAGCTGCTGAAAAATTGTTAGCTGCTGAAGTATTGTTAGCTGCTGAAGCATTGTTAGCTGCTGAAGTATAGTTAGCGGCTGAAGTATTGTTAGCTGCTGAAGCATTGTTAGCTGCTGAAGTATTGTTAGCTGCTGAAGTATTGTTTGCTGCTGAAGTATTGTTAGCTGCTGAAGTATTGTTAGCTGCTGAAGCATTGTTAGCTGCTGAAGTATTGTTAGCTGCTGAAGTATTGTTAGCTGCTGAAGCATTGTTAGCTGCTGAAGTATAGTTAGCGGCTGAAGTATTTTTAGCTGCTGAAGTATTGTTAGCTGCTGAAGCATTGTTCGCTGCTGAAGTATTGTTAGCTGCTGAAGCATTGTTAGCTGCTGAAGTATTGTTAGCTGCTGAAGCATAGTTAGCTGCTGAAGCATTGTTAGCTGCTGAAGTATTGTTAGCTGCTGAAGTATTGTTAGCTGCTGAAGTATAGTTAGCGGCTGAAGTATTGTTAGCTGCTGAAGCATTGTTAGCTGCTGAAGTATTGTTAGCTGCTGAAGCATTGTTAGCTGCTGAAGTATTGTTAGCTGCTGAAGCATTGTTAGCTGCTGAAGTATTGTTAGCTGCTGAAGCATTGTTAGCTGCTGAAGTATAGTTAGCGGCTGAAGTATTGTTAGCTGCTGAAGTATTGTTAGCTGCTGAAGTATTGTTAGCTGCTGAAGCATTGTTAGCTGCTGAAGTATTGTTAGCTGCTGAAGCATTGTTAGCTGCTGAAGTATAGTTAGCGGCTGAAGTATTGTTAGCTGCTGAAGTATTGTTAGCTGCTGAAGTATAGTTAGCGGCTGAAGTATTGTTAGCTACTGAAGCATTGTTAGCTGCTGAAGTATTGTTAGCTGCTGAAGTATTGTTAGCTGCTGAAGTATTGTTAGCTGCTGAAGTATAGTAAGCTGCTGAAGCATTGTTAGCTGCTGAAGTATTGTTAGCTGCTGAAGCATAGTTAGCTGCTGAAGCATTGTTAGCTGCTGAAGTATTATTAGCTGCTGAAGTATTGTTAGCTGCTGAAGTATAGTTAGCGGCTGAAGTATTGTTAGCTGCTGAAGCATTGTTAGCTGCTGAAGTATTGTTAGCTGCTGAAGCATTGTTAGCTGCTGAAGTATTGTTAGCTGCTGAAGCATTGTTAGCTGCTGAAGTATTGTTAGCTGCTGAAGCATTGTTAGCTGCTGAAGTATAGTTAGCGGCTGAAGTATTGTTAGCTGCTGAAGTATTGTTAGCTGCTGAAGTATTGTTAGCTGCTGAAGTATTGTTAGCTGCTGAAGCATTGTTAGCTGCTGAAGTATTGTTAGCTGCTGAAGCATTGTTAGCTGCTGAAGTATAGTTAGCGGCTGAAGTATTGTTAGCTGCTGAAGTATTGTTAGCTGCTGAAGTATAGTTAGCGGCTGAAGTATTGTTAGCTGCTGAAGCATTGTTAGCCTGAAGTATTGTTAGCTGCTGAAGTATTGTTAGCTGCTGAAGTATTGTTAGCTGCTGAAGTATTGTTAGCTGCTGAAGTATTGTTAGCTGCTGAAGTATAGTTAGCGGCTGAAGTATTGTTAGCTGCTGAAGTATTGTTAGCTGCTGAAGTATTGTTATCTGCTGATGTATTGTTAACGGCTGAAGTATTGTTAGCTGCTGAAGTATTGTTATCTGCTGAAGTATTGTTAGCTGCTGAAGTGTTGTTAGCTGCTGAAGTACCATTAGCTGCTGAAGCAAGTTTAGCAATTTAAAGTGTTAGCGCCCCTACTGACGACACTGTTTCATGAAAGCTCATCAACCCATCACGACTTCAAGAAGTACTTCAGTTGCAGTTGTAGTTGATCGCTAACATACTGAAGGTGTTTGATTCCAGATGGAGGCAGTTCTGACTCAGCCTTCATGACCGATGTGTGATCGAGACTCACTTTTTCCCAATTAAAATATGTGTTTTCCTCGTTAACGTGAGGATCGTTCGGACGTGTTGATCTCTGGTGGCAGCGATCGTGCATTATTCATTCTTCTGGTAATTACACACACGTGGACGTAACGACCTCTCAGGCTTTTACTGTCGAGCTGGGATCAAATAAACAAACAATACAGTTTTATGTTGTGATTTTAGATTCTAGTCGTCACGACGTTGTTGTAGGAATAACTGAAAAAAAGGTTTTAAACATGAGGTTGATTTTTCTGCAGCATCTCAGCGAGAAGGTTGCTGGTTCAAATCCAGGCATATTTTGGTTTGGAGTTAGACTGTGTTTACTATAGTTTATTATTGTTCTGGTTACAAATACGGGAAATATATTCTACACATATATACACATGTACATTTACTTTATTCAGCAAATGCGTAACTTGATTTACAAATGTACAACTTGATCTAAAGATTCGTAACCTCATTTACAAATACATAACTACTGTAGATCTACAAATGCATGATTTTGTTGATTTACAAATGCGTAACTTAATTTTCAGATTCGTAACGTGATTTACAAATGCATAACTTAATTTTTTTTTTACAAATGCATAACTTAATTTACAAATGCATAACTTAATTTTCTTTTTTTTTTTTACAAATGCATAACTTAATTTACAAATGCGCAACTTTATTTACAAATGTGTAACTTTATTTACAAATGTGTAACTTGATTTACCAATGCGCAACTTGATTTACAAATGCGCAACTTGATTTACAAATGTGTAACGTGATTTACAAATGTGTAACTTGATTTACAAATGCCCAACTTT
>JACEEU010000710.1:3422967-3465467 GCA_016630915.1 Callionymus lyra
GAAGCGTGTGAGTTTAAACCAAGATTTCTGTTCTTTGTTTAAGTAAAACCCTCGTCAGCAGCAAACACCTCGTTCAGGAAGACGTGTCGGTGCCATGACGACTTCCTGTTTCATGATATGCGCTCGCTTGTCAAACAACACCTCGTGAAGAACAAAGAAAGGCGGCGAGCGTGAAGCGTGTCTGTCACACGCACACAAACGATCTGATGCGTCCGCCCACACAAACGCAACATCTTCACGACGGAGAGCGGCTGCTCTGGAAATCCATTCCTCACGCGGAGTCACGCATCCATAATTGAGGCCCTCTCTGAAGTTCCCTCGCCTCGGCCGCCTGGTTCCGCGGCGCTGCTGGTGACAATAGCGAAATATGCTCCAGAGACTGATTACTGGTGTGAAGGAGCCGGAGGCGGCGGCATTAGAGACACTTTGATTTTCATCGCTTCAGTCAGAATGTAGCGCGGCTCCGGCCTTAATTCCGAGCGTTGTGACACGACACGACTGCGTCAGCCATCAGGGTCTAGACGGCAGACGTCTGTGGTCTCGGCGGATCCTGGCCTCGGATGGTCTCGTGACACACGGACGGTCAGAGGTGAGTCGAGCTGGAACTCTGTGCAGAGCAAGTGTTTGTTTTGGTGACGCCGAGGTGGGTTTTCCGGGCTCGTCCAGCCGGGAGCGGAGCTGGCTCGCCGGGAGGCGCCGCGGTTATGTTTGGACGCAGCTGCGACACCTGTGACCCGGCGGAGCAGGTGGGAGTGGATGAGAGAATCCAGGTCAGCTCTGGTGACGACGCGGCACTTTTTGCTGTTTGTGTAATGTTTGACGGCGAATGTTTGACGAAACAAGGTCCACCGAGGATATCATGAGACGAGATGCAACATCAGAACATCAACGATGAGCTGAAGAGACACGAGAGAAGATGAAAGGATGGATGAAGGGATTAGGTTGTGGATGGATGGGAGTATGGATTGATAATAGATGATAGATGAAAGGACAGATGGACGGATAGATGGTTAGATGTTAGATGATGAACGTATGTACGTGTGGTTGGATGGATGGATGGATGGATGGATGGATGGATGGATGGATGGATGGATGGATGGATGGATGGATGGATGGATGGATGGATGGATGGATGGATTGGAATGGATGGATGGACGGATGGATGGATGGATGGATGGATGGACGGATGGATGGATGGATAGATGGACGGATGGATGGATGAGATGGATGGATGGATGGATGGATGGATGGACGGACGGACGGACGGACAGACGGACGGATGGATGGATGGATACAAAGATGGATACAAAGATGGATACAAAGATGGATACAAAGATGGAAAGACAGATGAATGGATAGAAGAGCATTTGGATAATTAGATAGATAGATGAATAGATCGAAGACAGATGGATGGATAGATAGATGGACGTAAGGACCGATAGATGAATGGGAAGATAGATGGATAGATGATGGAGCAAAGGACAGATGGATTAATAGATGGCTAGATGATGGATGGATGGAAGGAAAGATGGATGAATGTATGTATTGATTGAAGGAAAGGTGGATGGCAAATGGACAGAAAGATGGATAAAGACAAGGATGGATTTATGAAGAATATATGGAAGGATGGATGAATGAAAGGATGGATGGACATAAGGACAAATGGATGGAGAGAGAGAGAGAGAGAGAGAGAAGAGGGAGGGAGAGAGAGAGAGAGAGAGAGAGAGAGAGAGAGAGAGAGAGAGGGAGAGAGAGAGAGAGAGAGAGAGAGAGAGGACAGATGAATGGACGAGCAGACAAGAGAGAGTCAGAGACTCTACTGTGTCTCACTTGTGCTGCGACTGAATCCTAATATTCTCAAATATTGATATTGATTAAACGACTGGATTAGAGCTGATCCTCGCACTGCAGCACTCGCTCTCTCTCTCCTCTTGGAACTGTTCATCTAACGCTCCTCAAACACACCTGCCACACCTGTTAACATCAGCCAATCAGAGGCGGCGGACTCGAGACAGGTGGAGAGTTGAAGCGGCAGAAGATTGTCAGAGACTTCAGGAGACAAAGGTGGTTTTGAAGTGGACTAAACATTCCGTGTAACAATGACTTCCTTCCACTTCCCTCAGTCGGGGTCTCAGGGTGAGGTACGTGAGGCAAGAGGCAAGGGACACCCTGGAAAGGTAGCCAGCGTACACGACCACGGAGGACCGCGTGTCCTCTGGATTCAAGATGGACTTCATTGGGAAGTGTTTGCGATTCCATCTCCTCTCCCGTCGGTGAGGATTTCAGGGACTTCCTGTCGTCTGGATGATGTCACAAACTTGGCCCCGGGGCGGAGATTTGTTGCGGATAAATCGGAAGGACAGGATAGGATAATGACGGATGAAAGACAAAATGTTTGTTCATTTTAATGTAGCGACTTGAGCTCAGTTGTCTTCGTCCAAATAAAGACACGTAAAAACATCCAAATACCTCCGTAAATCTTGTTTGTGGTAGACGTTTAAAGAATAACGAGTGATATAAACAGGAAGTACTCTGGGTAAATATTGCTTCCAGAGTAAATACAGTCGACTGTCTACACTGGAAGCACTCGCGAGTACTTCCTGTTTATATCAATGATACTCTGTTATTAAAACTCCTGCTACAAACGAGTGTAAAATATAGAATTGTTTAATTTTCTCTGGATTTCCCTGATGTCGTGGCTTCAACACAAGATGGACGTTACAGTCGAGCAGTATTTGGATGTTTTTAAGTGTCTTTTTGGACGAAGATGAAGACGAAAACAACTGAGCCCCAGTCGCTACATTGAAATGAACAAATATTTTTGTCTATAACTCTAAAAGCAACGACTTCCTTCCACTTCCCTCAGTGGGGGTCGCAGGGTGAGGTACTTCGGGCAAGAGGCAAGGGACACCCTGGAAAGGTAGCCAGCGAACACGACCGTGGAGTAGAGCTTGTCCTGGAGGTTCAAGATGGACTTGATCGGGAAGTGTTTGCGATTCCATCTCCTCTCCCGTCGGTGAGGATTTCGGGGCGAAAAAGAAAGACTTCCTGTCGTCTGGATGATGTCACAAACTTGGCCGTAAATCGGAAGGACAGGATAGGATAATGACAGATGAAAGACAAAATGTTTGTTCATTTTAATGTAGCGACTTGAGCTCAGTTGTCTTCGTCCAAATAAAGACACGTAAAAATATCCAAATATCTCCGTAAACCGTTTGTTGTAGGCGTTTAAAGAATAACAAGTGATACAAACAGGAAGTACTGTAGAAGTAGAAGTAAGGGTAAATATTGCTTCCAGAGTAAATACAGTCGACTGTCTACACTGGAAGCGCTCACGAGTACTTCCTGTTTACATCAATGTTACTCTGTTATTAAAACTCCTGCTACAAACGATGGTAAAATATAGAAAAATAGTAAAATATTGTTTCATTTTCTCTGGATTTTCTTGATGTCGAGGCTTCAACACAAGATGGACGTTACAGTCGAGCAGTATTTGGATGTTTTTAAGTGTCTTTTTGGACGAAGATGAAGACGAAGACAACTGAGCTCCAGCCGCTTCATTAAAATGAACAAATAATTTTGTCTATAACTTTAAAAACAACGATTTCCTTCCACTTCCCTCAGTGGGGGTCAGGAGGACATGGCAAGAGGCAAGGGACACCCTGGAAAGGTAGCCAGCGAACACGACCGTGGAGTAGAGCGTGTCCTGGAGGTTCAAGATGGACTTGATTGGGAAGTGTTTGCGATTCCATCTCCTCTCCCGTCGGTGAGGATTTCGGGGCGAAAAAGAAAGACTTCCTGTCGTCTGGATGATGTCACAAACTTGGCCGTAAATCGGAAGGACAGGATAGGATAATGACAGATGAAAGACAAAATGTTTGTTCATTTTAATGTAGCGACTTGAGCTCAGTTGTCTTCATCTTCGTCCACATAAAGACACGTAAAAATATCCAAATATCTCCGTAAACCGTTTGTTGTAGGCGTTTAAAGAATAACAAGTGATACAAACAGGAAGTACTGTAGAAGTTTTTATTTTGTTTTTTTTTTTTTTGGTGGAGAAGTAAGGGTCGAGACCAGGGTCACAAAGCGCTTAAACAAAAAAAAAAAAAAAAAGGAAATATTGCTTCCAGAGTAAATACAGTCGATTGTCTACACTGGAAGCGCTCACGAGTACTTCCTGTTTATATCAATGTTACTCTGTTATTAAAACTCTGCTACAAACGATGGTAAAATATAGAAAAATAGTAAAATATTGTTTCATTTTCTCTGGATTTTCTTGATGTCGAGGTTTCAACACAAGATGGACGTTACAGTCGAGCAGTATTTGGATGTTTTTAAGTGTCTTTTTGGACGAAGATGAAGACGAAGACAACTGAGCCCCAGTCGCTACATTAAAATAGACAAATATTTTTGTCTATAACTCGAAAAGCAACGACTTCCTTCCACTTCCCTCAGTGGGGGTAAGAGGCAAGGGACACCCTGGAAAGGTAGCCAGCGAACACGACCGTGGAGTAGAGCTTGTCCTGGAGGTTCAAGATGGACTTGATTGGGAAGTGTTTGCGATTCCATCTCCTCTCCCGTCGGTGAGAATTTCGGGGCGAAAAAGAAAGACTTCCTGTCGTCTGGATGATGTCACAAACTTGGCCGTCGCCCCGGGGCAGAGATTTGTTGCGGATAGATCGGGAGTGAGCGCTCGTCCAGCGCGGCGCCGCTCTTACGAGTCGCGGCGTTGCCAGAAAACCGACCTCCACGCGGAGACAGAAATCAGATTCCCCCCATTTCCCATCGACAGCTGTGCAGTTTCCTCCCTGCCCTCTAATTATATGTCAAAACGTACTCCGGCGAAAACCGGCGATAAAGACTCTGGAAACGTAGTACTTTGGCGCTGAAGGGTGTTAATAAAGATGTTAGCGGCGACTTCGGACGGAGACTCACCCGGTCTTGGCGAAGTTGGTCCAGTAAGTCATGACGACGGCGCTCAGCATGACGTCGTTCTTGGAGAAGTTGCAGTTGAACAGGTCGGTTGGACCCACCATGGGGACCCCGAACACGTACGGAACCTACAAACACAATCACAATCAAGGAATGTTTTCCCCGGGATCGCGAAGGAACAACGTCGTCCCCCCTGACGATTCATCTTCATCTTCCGCTGAAGAAGTCTCCAGACGCTTCCAAACCAGAGAGGGAAACTTAATCTCTCCATCTGGTCCTGTGGTCTCCGAACAGCTGGAGGCGAATTCATCCTGTTTTTTTAATCAGTATCAGTCAACACAACTAAATTAAATCAAACATTATGACCAGAGGGTCCAACCCCCTTTCTTCAGGCTCCCCTACTTCCTCCGTATACCCCCTAAATCCAGGGGAAAAGGGGGCAAATGGTCGGTTGAAGAGATTGGACGATGGATGGATGGACCGTAATTTCACCCAAACTTCACTCATTTTCTACTCTCATGTTGACTAATGTTGGATCATTTAATAAGTAGTAATGTGTTCTTTTTTTAGAGTTATAGACCAAAATGTTTGGTCATTTTAATGTAGAGAGAGCTATCTTAAACTCAAGTTTTAAAGTTTCACTCATTCTCTACTCTTATGTCGACTAATGTTGGATTATTTTCAGACTAATCTGTTCTTTTTAGAGTAATAGGCAAAAATGTTTGTTCATTTTAATGTAGCGACTGGAGCTCAGTTGTCTTCGTCCAAATAAAAACACGTAAAAACATCCAAATACCTCCGTAAATCTTGTTCGTGGAAGACGTTTAAAGAATAACAAGTGATATAAACAGGAAGTACTCCGGGTAAATATTGCTACCGGAGCTAATACAGTCGACTGTCTACACTGGAAGTGCTCGCGATATTTACTTCCTGTTTACATCGATGTTACGCTGTTATTAAAACTCCTACAAACGAGTGTAAAATATAGAATTGTTTAATTTTCTCTGGAACAATGCGATGTCGCGGCTTCAATTCAAGAGGAAGTTAGAGTCGAGCAGTATGGAGGTATTTGGATGTTTTTAAGCGTCTTTTGGATGAAGTTCATGAGCTACATTAAAATGAACAAACATGTCTGTCTATAACTCTAAAAAATGACAGATTACTCTATAAAATAATCCAACATTAGTCGACATAAGAGTAGAGAATGAGTGAAACTTTCACTTTAAAACTTGAGTTTAAGCTAATGCTAAGCTAAGCTAAGCTAGGTTTTTATCGTCCTTTTGTTTTTTTATGCGTATGTTGGAAAACTAAACTAAAATAAGGAAAACATCTTTTGAAGTCCATTAGGCATACGTTAAAAGTTTGGCAAAGAAAACATATATAATTCAAAAATATATAAAATGTTAGTTTTGTATCCATATAAAATATTAAATACCAATAAATAAATAAATTATAATTATTACAGATGTGACAACGAACCTCCATTTCTTAAAAATACTCCATGATAAAAGACAATAAATGTTAAAATCTATATTATAGAGTCCAGTTAGTTCTGTTATGACAAGGACATGAGTGATATATATACCCAGAAATACTATGAACAAAGATGTTTTTAGTTATAAATAAATAAAATAGTTATTAGTCAAGAGTTGACTCGACAAAGAAGACCAAGAATCCAGAGAATACTTTTTGATTTGCTGCTTCTTTCTTCAATAATATCTTGCTGAGTGACCGTGTTTTCCTTGTTACCAAATACGTTTTAAATGAAAGTCCGTGAACCTGGTCCGGGAACCAAACCCTCACCTCGTCTCCGTGCGCCGAGTCGGCCCAGGGGGGCGTGGCCTCGCTCTGACAGTGGTGGTAGAAGGAGTAGAAGTAGGTCGGCGACCCGTACTGAGCGTGGAGGTCGGCGGTGGCGATGGCCGGCGCCACCCACTGGTGATCCGTGAACAGCGCCACCAGGGTTTTCCTGCGGGTCTCGGCGTTGTCCCGGTCGGCCCAGTCGGTGTACATGAACCTTCGACGAGAACGGAGGTTAGTCGATCTGCTTTTCTTTTTTGACCCACGATGCATTGCAAGATGATGCTTTTATAATCTTAAGATGTCTCTCGTTAGCTTAAAAAGAAACATCAACGATTGTGATTCTTCAACATCTGATGGCTTCTCAGGCTTTGGTTTCCAAAGAATTTCCAAGTGATAATATGTTCTAGAATTCCATCTTGATACCTAAAGGTCATCTGAAGGTCACTTGTACGTAGTGATGTGCTGATGAAGCTTCACGAAACAGTGTCATGTTGTTTAGAGGTCAGTAGGTGGCGCCATTATTGTCATTTTTTTTGTCAGTTGCTGCAGGAGCCATAGTTTTGATCGACATCTATTGCTTTAGTTTGTTTTAACTGTTTTAACCAATTACTGCCTTAGACTGATGTTCGTCCCGCCCACTTCATTTGCATATGGAAAACAAAATGTCAGAATGAAAGAATGTCAAAATGTATAAACACCTACTATATAGAAGACAAAATGTATAAATAAAAGTCTAAAATGTATAAATGACTTATATTGATATTAATCCACACACTTATTTATGGATTTATACATTTTGTTAAATATTTATACATTTTGTTACGTATTTATAAATTCATACATTTATTCATACATGTTGTGCATATGATTGTGTAACTTAGTCAACAAATATATATATTAAGTGAAGAAAAGTTTGTTAAAAATCATAACTTTATTTACTACATATACTGTTGTTAACTGCAAGAAAAATGATCACAATCCACTGGATGAAAATAAACCTGCCAACATTGGATCAATGGAAACAGAAACTAAAGTTTGCCAGATGAAAAAAAAATGACCAACTGCAGCTTAAAGTCCCTTTGTTTGTAAAAAGATGGTCTCCTGTCGTTCATTATTACAGTCAAGAACTGGTTGGTTGGTGAGCAATTAATGTAGTAATAGTATTGTAATACATTTGTGATTTGTTTTTATGGATTTGTTTTACTTCTCTTCCTCTTCACCCCTTCTTTTGTTTCAGTTCTGAAGAACTAAAAGTATATTGAGATGCACACACACCTACACACACACTTACACACACACACACTTACACACACACACACCTACACACACACTTACACACACACACACTTACACACACACACACCTACACACACACTTACACACACACACACTTACACACACACACACCTACACACACACACACACTTACACACACACACACACACACACACACTTACACACACACACACCTACACACACACACACTTACACACACCTACACACACACACACACACACACACACTACACACACACCTACACACACACTTACACACACACACACACACACACACACACACACACACACACACACACACACACACACCTACATGCACACTTACACACACACACACACACACACTTACACACACACACACACCTACATGCACACTTACACACACACACACACTTACAAACACACACACCTACACACACACACACACTTACACACACCTACACACACACACACACACACTTACACATACACACACCTACACACACACACACTTACACACACTTAAACAACTACACACACACGCACACACACACACACGCACACCTACACACACACTTACACACACACACTTACACATACACACACCTACACACACACACACACACTTACACACACTTAAACACCTACACACACACGCACACACACACACACGCACACCTACACACACACTTACACACACACACACACACACACTTACACATACACACACCTACACACACACACACACACTTACACACACTTAAACACCTACACACACACGCACACACACTTACACACGCACACACACTTACACACACACGCACACACACACACAAACACACACACACCCCCACAATAATGTGACTAGTCTAAAGATTGATAGTGAGCAGGAAGTGAGCAGGAAGTGAAGACCCTCGAGCAGAAGTCGTTTCACGTCCAGCACTGAAGTCTCTACATCATGTGGTAACAGAGTCGAGGAAGCTATCAGCCAATCAGAGGAGACCTGGAGCTACAGGCCAACAAGACTCTGCGGTCAGACGTCCTCACGAGCCTCGTCATCAACACAACAGCTTCCGGTTTCACACTCGCCGCGGTTTCACGGACGCAGCCGCACGGACCAGATCCTCGCCGACACTCGTGCACGGATCTCTGGTCTCGACCACGTTCTGCACTTAAGAGAGTCGAGGCTGGAGTTACACGTGAGCCTCAATGGATCAGAACGTTCAGCATCTCCATGAGAAGAACATGGACCTACATCAGCCTCTCAGCACGTCAATGAAGGACAACAAGAGTCACTGAAATCATTCATGTAAAATAAAAATGATTCTTTTCACTGAAATATTGACATTAGAAAAGACTTATGCTCGCCTAACTTGTTTTCTGAAGCTCTTGAGTTTTGTTGTCTTGACACATGTTCACGCCGTATGTGACAGTATTGATCGACGTTGCAGTATTGATCGACATTGTTCTGACACCACCAGGGGGAGACTGTCTTATCTCAAATTCTGTCCGATCTTATATATTGCCGCTTTAAAACAGAGTTAACCCTTAATAACTTAGTAACTTAGTAACTGAGAACTGAGTAGCGTTAATAATTAGTATCAGGAGTTTTAAGGTTTGGACTTAGATACCTAGTCCTGAAATGAAAGGTCACAGGAAGTTCTAAAAGGGCAACTAGTCTGAAACTCTCCTCTGTCATGTAGTGAATGTTCTTCAAGACGCAGTAACTTCTCATCATGACCATGTTTTACACTTTATTGCTTTATAAAGTTGCTCTGAAATCTGGACGAATGAGAGGTTACGAGAGTCCATTATGATGTAATAATGGCTTCACTCCTCCTCCAGCTGTAATCACACCCCGCTTTCTTTATACAACGAGTCCCTTGGAGGTGGAGAGTGGGTGTGGTTATGGTCAACAAGATTTCATCTCCAGAAAACAAAGTTTTTTCAGCAGGCGGAGTTTAAGATTATTTTCTAATGTCAATATTTCAATGAAAAGAGAATTTTGTACAAACACACACTGATGATACACTAGAGTCACACATCACAACAACACACACACACACACACACTGATGATACAATAGAGTCACACAACAACACACACACTGATGATACAATAGAGTCACACAACAACACACACACACATTGATGATACAATAGAATCACACATCACAACAACACACACACACACACACACACTGATGATACAATAGAGTCACACAACAACAAACACACACACTGATGATACAATAGAGTCACACAACAACACACACACACACTGATGATACAATAGAATCACACATCACAACAACACGCACACACACACACACACTGATGATACAATAGAGTCACACAACAACACACACACTGATGATACAATAGAGTCACACATCACAACAACACACTGATGATACAATAGAGTCACACATCACAACAACACACACTGATGATACAATAGAGTCACACATCACAACAACACACTGATGATACAATACAGTCACACAACACACACACTGATGATACAATAGAGTCACACACCACAACAACACACACTGATGATACAATAGAGTCACACATCACAACAACACACACAAACTGATGATACAATACAGTCACACACCACAACAACACACACACACTGATGATACAATAGAGTCACACATCACAACAACACACACATGCACAGACACACACACACACACGCACACACACTAGTTCAACTTGCTGTTATCAATTGTGTTCTTGTATATTTTTAATTTTTAGTTTGGTCGTCGTGACTAAAGTCTTGAATAAAGTGTGTTTGTCGCATAAACGTCTCCAACATTTTGTTATTCATCCAAACTTTGCTCCAGGAGTCATTTTGCTAATGAACTCAAGAACCTTCCAATTCGCAGACACGGCCGCGTTCGTTTTGAACGGAATTCAAGAAACATTTTTTTGGGTCGTTCAGAACTGCCATCTCAGGTTCAGAACTGCCATCTCAGGTTCAGAACTGCCATCTCAGGTTCAGAACTGCCATCTCAGGTTCAGAACTGCCATCTCAGGTTCAGAACTGCCATCTCAGGTTCAGAACTGCCATCTCAGGTTCAGAACTACCATCTCAGGTTCAGAACTACCCTCAGGTTCAGAACTAGCCATCTCAGGTTCAGAACTACCATCTCAGGTTAGACTGCCATCTCAGGTTCAGAACTACCATCTCAGGTTCAGAACTGCCATCTCAGGTTCAGAACTGCCATCTCAGGTTCAGAACTGCCATCTCAGGTTCAGAACTGCCATCTCAGGTTCAGAAACACCAACCTCAGGTTCAGAACTGCCATCTCAGGTTCAGAACTACCATCTCAGGTTCAGAACTGCCATCTCAGGTTCAGAACTGCCATCTCAGGTTCAGAACTGCCATCTCAGGTTCAGAACTACCATCTCAGGTTCAGAACTACCATCTCAGGTTCAGAACTACCATCTCAGGTTCAGAACTACCATCTCAGGTTCAGAACTACCATCTCAGGTTCAGAACTACCATCTCAGGTTCAGAACTACCATCTCAGGTTCAGAACTACCATCTCAGGTTCAGAACTACCATCTCAGGTTCAGAACTACCATCTCAGGTTCAGAACTGCCATCTCAGGTTCAGAACTACCATCTCAGGTTCAGAACTACCATCTCAGGTTCAGAAACTACCATCTCAGGTTCAGAACTACCATCTCAGGTTCAGAACTACCATCTCAGGTTCAGAACTACCATCTCAGGTTCAGAACTGCCATCTCAGGTTCAGAACTACTGCCATCTCAGGTTCAGAACTGCCATCTCAGGTTCAGAACTGCCATCTCAGGTTCAGAACTACCATCTCAGGTTCAGAACTACCATCTCAGGTTCAGAACTACCATCTCAGGTTCAGAACTGCCATCTCAGGTTCAGAACTGCCATCTCAGGTTCAGAACTACCATCTCAGGTTCAGAACTACCATCTCAGGTTCAGAACTACCATCTCAGGTTCAGAACTACCATCTCAGGTTCAGAACTGCCATCTCAGGTTCAGAACTACCATCTCAGGTTCAGAACTACCATCTCAGGTTCAGAACTGCCATCTCAGGTTCAGAACTACCATCTCAGGTTCAGAACTACCATCTCAGGTTCAGAACTACCATCTCAGGTTCAGAACTACCATCTCAGGTTCAGAACTGCCATCTCAGGTTCAGAACTACCATCTCAGGTTCAGAACTACCATCTCAGGTTCAGAACACCATTGTCTCGGTGTTCAGGTCAGAACTGCCATCTCAGGTTCAGAACTACCATCTCAGTTGTTCTAGAAGACCGGAGACTCAGGTTTGAGAACACCATCGGGTCGAGGTGTCGGAGAAGGTCCGGACTGCCATCTCAGGTGTGAGAAGGAGGAAGATCCATGTTTACTTCGAGATTTAAGTCTTAAAGGTACTGTTAAATATTGATGATCCAGTTCAACACCGAACGACAGGTAAAGAAACGTTGCCTTCTGGGTAATTTTTTCTCATACAACGTTTGTTTCCACTTAAGAAATTATTGTTTTTTCTTCACTGTAACATATTTTATTTGTACTAAGTAAAGTACATGATTGATTAAATGGTGGTGGATAAAAGTATCACTCAACTGTAGGTTCAGTACTTGCCATCTCAGGTTCAGAACTAACATCTTAAAGTTCCTCCATCTAAAGTACTTTAAAGTATCACTCAACTTGGTTACTTAAAGTACTTTAAAGTATCACTCAACTTGTCTTAGGTATTAAATATCACTCAATTGGGTTATAAGTATTTAAAGTATCACTCAATCAGATACATCTCGTTCAACTCATCTAGGTTAAACTACCACTCTAGGTTCAGAACTACCATCTCAGGTTCACAAGTACTAAAGTCTTAAACTCACCATCTCAGGTTTACAAAACATACCATCTCAGGTTCAGAACTGCCATCTCAGGTTCAGAACTACCATCTGAGGGTTCAGAACTACCACTCACGGCAAGGTTCAGAACTACCATCTCAGGTTCAGAAAAGTACTTTAAGGTATCAGACTCACTGAGGGTACTTCAAGGTATCACTCAACTGTGGGAGGTTCAGAACTACCATCTCAGGTTCAGAACTACCATCTCAGGTTCAGAACTGCCATCTCAGGTCAGAACTACCATCTGAGGTACTTCAAGAAGTACCACTCAACTGTCAGGTTACTTAAAGTACTTTAAACCATCTCAGGTTCAGAACTCACTCAGACTGTGGGTTTAGGTTTAAACTAACCAAAGTACTTCAAAGTATCACTAGTGAGGATCAAGGAAGCACCGAAGCTGAGAGTTACTTAAAGGTACTTTAAAGTATCACTCAACTGTGGGTTACGGTAAAGGTCACTGAAGTACGGGGTTTGGTAGAAAGTATCACTCAACTGTGGGTTACTAGGTTCCTTAAAGAATTACTGTTTAAAGTACTTTAAAGTATCACTCAACTGTGGGTTACTTAAAGTACTATTAAATGGGTGGTTCAAAGTATCACTCAACTGTGGGTTACTTAAAGTACTTTAAAGTATCACTCAACTGTGGGTTACTTAAAGTACTTTAAAGTATCACTCAACTGTGGGTTACTTAAAGTACTTTAAAGTATCACTCAACTGTGGGTTACTTAAGTAATTAGTACTTAAAGTATCACTCAACTGTGGGTGTACTTTAAAGTAACTGTTAAAGTATCACTCAACTGTGGGTTACTTAAAGTACTTAAGAAGGTATCACTCAACTGTGGGTTACTTAAAGTACTTTAAAGTATCACTCAACTGTGGGTTACTTAAAGTACTTTAAAGTATCACTCAACTGTGGGTTACTTAAAGTACTTTAAAGTATCACTCAACTGTGGGTTACTTAAAGTACTTTAAAGTATCACTCAACGGTGGTATCACTCAACTGTGGGTTACTTAAAGTACTTTAAAGTATCACTCAACTGTGGGTTACTTAAAGTACTTTAAAGTATCACTCAACTGTGGGTTACTTAAAGTACTTTAAAGTATCACTCAACTGTGGGTTACTTGTCTTAAGTACTTTAAAGTATCACTCAACTGTGGGTTACTTAAAGTACTTTAAAGTATCACTCAACGGTGGTATCACTCAACTGTGGGTTACTTAAAGTACTTCAAAGTATCACTCAACTGTGGGTTTACTTAAAATACTTTAAAGTATCACTCAACTGGGGGTACTTAAAGTACCTTAAAGTATCACTCAACTGTGGGTTACTTAAAGTACTTTAAAGTATCACTCAACTGTGGGTTACTTAAAGTACTTTAAAGTATCACTCAACTGTGGCTTACTTAAAGTACTTATAAGTATCACTCAACTGTGGGTTACTTAAAGTACTTCAAAGTATCACTCAACTGTGGGTTTACTTAAAGTACTTTAAAGTATCACTCAACTGTGGGTTACTTAAAGTACTTTAAAGTATCACTCAACTGTGGGTTACTTAAAGTACTTTAAAGTATCACTCAACTGTGGGTTACTTAAAGTACTTTAAAGTATCACTCAACTGTGGGTTTTAAAGTACTTTAAAGTATCACTCAACTGTGGGTTACTTAAAGTACTTTAAAGTATCACTCAACTGTGGGTTACTTAAAGTACTTTAAAAGTATCACTCAACTGTGGGTTACTTGAAGTACTTTAAAGTATCACTCAACTGTGGGTTACTTAAAGTACTTTAAAGTATCACTCAACTGTGGGTTACTAAAGTCTTGTCACTCAAAGTACTTTAAAGTATCACTCAACTGTGGGTTACTTAAAGTACTTCAAAGTATCACTCAACTGTGGGTTACTTAAAGTACTTTAAAGTATCACTCAACTGTGGGTTACTTAAAGTACTTTAAAGTATCACTCAACTGTGGGTCCAAAGTACTTTAAAGTATCACTCAACTGTGGGTTACTTAAAGTACTTCAAAGTATCACTCAACTGTGGGCTACTTAAAGTACTTTAAAGTATCACTCAACTGTGGATCACCAATGGCTTAAGCTCTTAAAGTATCACTCAGCTGTGGGTTTACTTAAAATACTTTAAAGTATCACTCAACTGTGGGTTACTTAAAGTACTTTAAAGTATCACTCAACGGTGGGCACTTTACTTAAAGTACTTCAAAGTATCACTCAACTGTGGGTTTACTTAAAATACTTTAAAGTATCACTCAACTGTGGGTTTACTTAAAATACTTTAAAGTATCACTCAACTGTGGGTTTACTTAAAATACTTTAAAGTATCACTCAACTGTGGGTTACTTAAAGTACTTCAAAGTATCACTCAACTGTGGGTTACTTAAAGTACTTTAAAGTATCACTCAACTGTGGGGTACTTAAAGTACTTTAAAGTATCACTCAACGGTGGTATCACTCAACTGTGGGTTACTTAAAGTACTTCAAAGTATCACTCAACTGTGGGTTACTTGAAGTACCCTAAAGTATCACTCAACTGTGGGTTACTTAAAGTACTTTAAAGTATCACTCAACTGTGGGTTGTTTCCGACCTCATTAGAACATTGTTAATAATTGAACAGAATAATTACTGTTATCAGATAAATCAGTGAACATGAAGTTAAACTGAATCATGCAACTTGGAAAAAGTATTTAAATTCAGATGATGTGTGTAATAACTATTGGCAAAAACATGTATTTTTGTTGCTCGTACACGCCGGTGATGAGTAAATGACCGAAATAAAAGAACGAGGATACTATTTTCATTTAGATGATATGTGGCTAATGTTAAGCAGTACAAATACTTTGTGCCTTCAGTAGTACCAACTTCTATCGTCAGTACGAAATCCAAAGGTACTATCTTTCCAAACGACAACAGTAATTACCACACATAGGTTCAAACACCGTTGTACAGCAAGTTCTAAGAACTTCATCCGTTCAAATCCCTGCGACATGAAGAAGTACTGATGGAAATACAAATCCTTTTGAGGTACTATCTTGATGGCTTGTTTGTACAGCTCCAGATATTAGTGCATGTAGTTTTTGGTGAACGTTAAACTAACATCGGTGTTTCATGCGACTTCAAAAGATTCGACCCGAGGCTCCTTCGTTTTATCTTCTCGAGGATTTTTCCCAGAGAGTCAGAGTAGAAACTCTGCCTCCGTAATGAACGACACAAATCAAAATAAAAAGCTGTAGAGTCGTGTAAGTCGTTATATTTCCAAAATTAGAAAGTATATTTCAAAATCTGTGGTTGAATAAAGCGGTTTATAACTTAATAAACCGCTTTATTCAACCAAGTTATTCTTATGAGTTCATTTAAGCTGCTAAGAGAAGTTGCTACTTTCTAAATACTAATGTTTGTTTCTCTATACATGAAATCATTTATATGTATTTATATTTATTACGTTTTGAATGACGGTGGTGCAGTGGTTAGATCGCCTCACAGCAAGAAGGTTTTTGGTTCGCTTCCGGGTTCGGGAGGGAGTCAACTTGTGATCTCCGTGTTGTGTGGGTTTACTCCGGGAACTCCGGTTTCCTCCCACAGTCCAATAAAATACAGAGGTTGATTGAGAACTTGAGGGAAATTGTCCTTAGGTATGAGTGTGTGTGCGAATGGTTGTGTGTTTTTGTGTGCCCTGTGACAGACTGGCGTCCTGTCCAGGGTGTCCCCTGCCTCTCGCCCTATGATACTGGGATAACCTCCCCCCGCGACCCCTATAAGGGACTAAGTTGTAGAAAATAAATGAATGGCACGATTCTTGGACCATCCTCGTTTTCAAAATGCAACTAATTACTGCAGGAAATGGAAAACAATCTTACGTAGTGTTGCTTTAAAGTCAGTCTAAAGTTGGTGTTAAAAATGCAACAATCTCTTGATTAAAACTGGCTTTTTTTATCCTTAGTTTTACCTTCTAATGAGCTTATCTAAGTATTTTTGCGCTGAAAAGTAGTGATGGACTGACGAAGCTTCGGTGTCATATTGTTTAGATCTGGGGTGTAAGTCTGGATCAGATCACTGATGGAAGGTCTGACCATGAATAGATCGGAAAGTAAGAACCAGAATTTTAAAAATGGATCCTTAAAGAAACTGGCAGCCAGTGAAGAGTTTGAAGGAGAAATGTGAGTTCTTCTACTAGAGCGGCCAGTGAAGAGTTTGAAGGAGAAATGTGAGTTCTTCTACTAGAGCGGCCAGTGAAGAGTTTGAAGGAGAAATGTGAGTTCTTCTACTAGAGCGGCCAGTGAAGAGTTTGAAGGAGAAATGTGAGTTCTTCTACTAGAGCGGCCAGTGAAGAGTTTGAAGGAGAAATGTGAGTTCTTCTACTAGAGCGGCCAGTGAAGAGTTTGAAGGAGAAATGTGAGTTCTTCTACTAGAGCGGCCAGTGAAGAGTTTGAAGGAGAAATGTGAGTTCTTCTACTAGAGCGGCCAGTGAAGAGTTTGAAGGAGAAATGTGAGTTCTTCTACTAGAGCGGCCAGTGAAGAGTTTGAAGGAGAAATGTGAGTTATTCTACTAGAGCGGCCAGTGAAGAGTTTGAAGGAGAAATGTGAGTTCTTCTACTAGAGCGGCCAGTGAAGAGTTTGAAGGAGAAATGTGAGTTCTTCTACTAGAGCGGCCAGTGAAGAGTTTGAAGGAGAAATGTGAGTTCTTCTACTAGAGCGGCCAGTGAAGAGTTTAAAGGAGAAATGTGAGTTCTTCTACTAGAGCAGCCAGTGAAGAGTTTGAAGGAGAAATGTGAGTTCTTCTACTAGAGCGGCTCAGAATTCTGGCTGCAGAGTTTTGTGGGCGTCGTATTGTTCAGAGGTCAGTAGGTGGCGCCATCAGTTTAAAAAACGATGTCATGTTTCATTATAAAAGTTGTTAAAAACAAAGGAAAATATTGCACAGACCGCCATCTAGTGGTCTTTCAGAATAACGACACTGCTTCATGAAGCTTCATCACACCATCACTATTGTAGTGTAAGTACCAGCTATCAACAGGTCTTGAAAGAAATTTTAAAGATTTACCAAAAGTTTTGCCGTTTTATATTATTATGATAAAAATATGCTACTTAAGAATTCCATTAAGTGTTGCTCAGGTTTGCTCCGGGAACTCCGGTTTTCCTCCCACATTCCAAAAAAAATACAGCAGTAGATTGATAACTTGAGGGAAATTGTCCGTAGGTATGAGTGTGTGTGTGAATGGTTGTCTGTCTTTGTGTGTCCTGAGACAGACTGGCGTCCTGTCCAGGGTGTCCCCTGCCTCTCGCCCTATGATACTGGGACAGGCTCCAGTCTTTCTATGACCCCGGTAAGGAATAAAGCCGTAGACAATGAATGAATGAAATGAAGGTAGGAATCTTGTCGTCCTCCTTTCAATAACAATGGCTGCCACAGTAAGTCTTCGGACCCTAAGAGTCATTGGTCATCTTCTTCTTCTTATTATTATTATCTGGCACCTTCAAGTCTACTCACTGCTCTACCTGGCGTGTCTTCTTGAGAACCAGAACACAAGACCTACTCAGTATCAAAGAGCGTAGAAAGACTCACCGGATGCTCTCCCTCAGCGTGTCCCGTCCTTCCGGGTATCCGTACAAACTATCCACAAAATCCGACACGGCGAAGTCAAAGTCCTCGGCGGTGACCCCGTCCTCCGAGTCCACGATCCCTTCCACGAACTTCACGCCCTCGCCCTGATTGACGCCCAGCATGACGTCGTAGTTGAGGAACTCCCCCTGCTCCATCAGGATCTGCGGGTCGTCCGGGATCACGTCGCCGTCGATGACGGGCGCGAAGGCCGTGTGGTACTTGGCCGGCGTGATGTTCTGCTCCACCAGTTCCCGGTAGCTCCGGCCCTGCAGGCAAGCCACCAGTTGGGTGCTATCATCGATGCCGCAGCCCACCCTCTCCCCGAGCTGTCGGGCGTACTTGCTGGGCTGGTAGTTGACGGCCCAGCTGGCCAGGGCGCTGCCGCTCTGGATTATCGCCCTCTGGAACAAGTCTAAGGGAGGAAAGTGCAGACGCAGGATTATGCATGTTCACATATGAGGGTGTGCTCGGCGAAAATCTGCTCGCCACGCATAAATGCATACCAACACATCGCCGCCGTTTTTGTGTTGTTGTGTGACTCTATTGTATCATCAGTGTGTGTTGGTGTGATGTGTGATTCTATTGTATCGTCGGTGTGTGTTTTGTTGTTGTGACGTGTGACTCTATTGTATCATCAGTGTGTGTGTTGTTGTGATGCGTGACTCTATTGTATCATCGGTGTGTGTTGTTGTGATGTGTGATTCTATTGTATCATCAGTGTGTGTTGTTGTGATGTGTGATTCTATTGTATCGTCAGTGTGTGTGTTATTGTGATGTGTGACTCTATTGTATCATCAGTTTGTGTTGTTGTGATGTGTGACTCTATTGTATCGTCAGTGTGTGTGTTATTGTGATGTGTGACTCTATTGTATCATCAGTGTGTGTGTGTTATTGTGATGTGTGACTCTATTGTATCATCAGTGTGTGTTGTTGTGATGTGTGACTCTATTGTATCGTCAGTGTGTGTGTTATTGTGATGTGTGACTCTATTGTATCATCAGTGTGTGTGTTATTGTGATGTGTGATTCTATTGTATCGTCAGTGTGTGTGTTATTGTGATGTGTGACTCTATTGTATCATCAGTGTGTGTGTTGTTGTGATGTGTGATTATATTGTATCGTCAGTGTGTGTTTTATTGTGATGTGTGACTCTATTGTATCATCAGTGTGTGTGTTGTTGTGATGTGTGATTCTATTGTATCGTCAGTGTGTGTGTTATTGTGATGTGTGATTCTATTGTATCATCAGTGTGTGTGTTATTGTGATGTGTGACTCTATTGTATCATCAGTGTGTGTTGTTGTGATGTGTGATTCTATTGTATCATCAGTGTGTTGTTGTTGTGACGTGTGACTCTATTGTATCATCAGTGTGTGTGTGTTGTTGTGATGTGTGACTCTATTGTATCATCAGTGTGTGTGTGTGTTGTTGTGATGTGTGACTCTATTGTATCATCAGTGTGTGTGTTGTTGTTGTGATGTGTGACTCTATTGTATCATCAGTGTGTGTGTTGTTGTTGTGATGTGTGACTCTATTGTATCATCAGTGTGTGTTTGTACAAAACTCTCTTTTCATTGAAATATTAACATTAGAAAATGATCTGAAAACACTTTGTTTTTCTGGAGATGAAATCTTGTTGACCATAACCACACTCACTCTGCTGTGATTGGTCAAGCATGGAGGTTTGTCACTGCGTGTCTTCAATCCCGGAAAGTCTCTACTTCCAACAGACTTGTTGTATAAACAAAGCGGGGTGTGATTACAGCTGGAGGACGAGTGAAGCCATTATTACATCTTAATAGACTCTCGTAACCTCTCGTCTAAGGGAGGAAAGTGCAGACGCAGGATTATGCATGTTCACATATGAGGGTGTGCTCGGCGAAAATCTGCTCGCCACGCATAAATGCATACCAACACATCGCCGCCGTCCACGCCCACGTAAAAAAAAAAAAGCCGACACACCAGCGCATTTATGACCACGTTCAATATTTATCAGGAACAGGATTAGAGCTGCAGGTCTATGTAAGTGTAAGCAACACGGCCTCATTTATTCATGCGGCCTAAAAATAAACCGCGTCGCTCGCGTCTCCGCCGGTTCCCACATGAGCGACCTTAAGTGTAGTCGAGGCACCGGTTAAGTGTCGTGTGCGACCGCCTCGTCTTTTTTCGGAGCGGCAGAGGCGGCAACACAACAAACAAACTCCTTGATGCTAACGAAGCTGAATGAGCAGATCGAGCGTGACCGTTCGCCGGAGACCAGGTTTATAATTAGAGTCCGTGGCCCATTTTGGGCAGCGGCGTCCAGCTGTGGCCTCACGGAGGGACCGCCGGCGTTAAAAGGTCCCCGAGGTGAGGCGAGAGCCGCGGGCAGGACCGAAGTGAAGCACTAAATTAAATCTCTTGTTTGTTCGGTCGGTCGCTGGAGTGACCTACGACAGAATCGTTTTATGTTTTCAGTCCTTCAAGTCTTCATCCTGACTCTCCAGGCCTGAGAGTCAGATTAGGTTCACTTATCCCTTTAAGGTCAACTAAAGTGTGTATGTGTGTGTGTTGTTGTGTGACTCTATTGTATCATCAGTGTGTGTGTGTTGTTGTGATGTGTGACTCTAATGTATCATCAGTGTGTGTGTGTTGTTGTGATGTGTGACTCTATTGTATCATCAGTGTATGTGTGTTGTTGTGACGTGTGACTCTATTGTATCATCAGTGTATGTGTGTTGTTGTGACGTGTGACTCTATTGTATCATCAGTGTGTGTGTGTTGTTGTGATGTGTGACTCTATTGTATCATCAGTGTGTGTGTGTTGTTGTGACGTATGACTCTATTGTATCATCAGTGTGTGTGTGTTGTTGTGATGTGTGACTCTATTGTATCATCAGTGTGTGTGTGTTGTTGTGACGTGTGACTCTATTGTATCATCAGTGTGTGTGTTGTTGTGATGTGTGACTCTATTGTATCATCAGTGTGTGTGTGTGTTGTTGTGACATGTGACTCTATTGTATCATCAGTGTGTGTGTGTTGTTGTGACGTATGACTCTATTGTATCATCAGTGTGTGTGTGTTGTTGTGATGTGTGACTCTATTGTATCATCAGTGTGTGTGTGTTGTTGTGATGTGTGACTCTATTGTATCATCAGTGTGTGTGTGTTGTTGTGACGTGTGACTCTATTGTATCATCAGTGTGTGTGTGTTGTTGTGATGTGTGACTCTATTGTATCATCAGTGTGTGTGTGTTGTTGTGACGTGTGACTCTATTGTATCATCAGTGTGTGTGTGTGTTGTTGTGACGTGTGACTCTATTGTATCATCAGTGTGTGTGTTGTTGTGATGTGTGACTCTATTGTATCATCAGTGTGTGTGTGTTGTTGTGATGTGTGACTCTATTGTATCATCAGTGTGTGTGTTGTTGTGACGTGTGACTCTATTGTATCATCAGTGTGTGTTGTTGTGATGTGTGACTCTATTGTATCATCAGTGTGTGTGTGTTGTTGTGACATGTGACTCTATTGTATCATCAGTGTGTGTGTGTTGTTGTGATGTGTGACTCTATTGTATCATCAGTGTGTGTGTTGTGATGTGTGACTCTATTGTATCATCAGTGTGTGTGTGTTGTTGTGACGTGTGACTCTATTGTATCATCAGTGTGTGTTGTTGTGATGTGTGACTCTATTGTATCATCAGTGTGTGTGTGTTGTTGTGACATGTGACTCTATTGTATCATCAGTGTGTGTGTTGTTGTGACGTATGACTCTATTGTATCATCAGTGTGTGTGTGTTGTTGTGATGTGTGACTCTATTGTATCATCAGTGTGTGTGTTGTGATGTGTGACTCTATTGTATCATCAGTGTGTGTGTTGTGATGTGTGACTCTATTGTAAGTAAGTAAGTAAGTAATATTTATTTATATAGCGCTTTTCGAGACCAGGGTCACAAAGCGCTTAGACAATCAAAACAATACTCAATAAAGTACATACTTTAAAGATCAAGATAATACTGAGAACAACACAGGAGTTCGAGAAATTCAAGGAAAAGCCTGAACAAATAGAAACGTCTTAAGGTGTTTCTTAAAGGAGTCAGTAGATCATCAAGCGCAAAGAGAGAGAAGATCGTTCCAAAGCTTAGGAGCAACAGCCTGAAAAGATTTCCCTCCTCTGGTCCTGAGCCGTGTGCGTGGAACCATAAGTAGATTCTGATCCACAGACCTCAGAGACCGAGCTGGGGTGTAAGGCTGGATCAGATCAGTGATGTAAGGAGGAGCCTGACCATGAATAGATCTGAAAGTAAGAACCAGAATTTTAAAGTTGATCCTGAAAGAAACTGGAAGCCAATGAAGAGTTTTAAGGATCAGAGAAATGTAAGTTCTCCTACTTGAGCGGGTCAGAATTCTCGCTGCAGAGTTCTGAATCAACTGCAGGCGAGACACATCCTTCTTGTTAAGACATGAAAACAAACTGTTACAATAGTCCAGACGAGAAGAAACAAACACATGGATTATAAGATCCAGATCATGTTCCGACAACATTTTCCTAAGTTTAGAGATTTTTCTCAGTTGAAGGAAACAGTTTCTGGTCAGTTTTCTGCAGTGTTGAACAAGAGACATGTCTTTATCAAATACAACACCCAGGTTTCTCAGGCTCAGTTTGACAGACTGACCTAAGTCACCCAAGTACTGACTCAACCCTGGAACCTTATCATCAGGAGCAATCACCAGAGTTTCAGTTTTGTCCACATTTAGCTGTAAAGTGTTTTCACTCAGCCATTGTTTGATTTCTAGCAAACAATTGACTAAGCTGTTCAGCCTTTGGGGCTCAGTTGGATCAAAAGAGCAGTAGAGCTGGATGTCATCAGCAAAAATGTGATAAGAAACATCTGGAAATCTCTGAATGATTTTACAGAGGGGAATCGAGTACAGCAAAAACAATAAAGGACCCAGAACAGAACCTTGAGGGACTCCACACAACAGATCTGCCGATTCAGACCTCATTTGATTGGCAGATACACTAAAACTGCGCCCAGAAAGGTAAGATGAGAACCATTCTAACACAGACCCAGACAGTCCCACTTCATCCCTTAGTCTTCTCAGCAGGATCTGGTGATCAACTGTGTCAAAGGCTGAGGACAGATCCAAGAGAACCAGAACAGTGAATTTACCCGAGTCAGCCGACATCATGATGTCACTGGACACTTTCAGTAAAGCTGTCTCCATAGAGTGATGTTTACGGAAGCCAGACTGAAACTTCTCATGGATGTCGCTCTGATCCAGGAACAAAGACAGCTGCTCAGACACCACCTTCTCCAAGATCTTGGACAAGAAAGGGAGCTTAGAAATAGGCCTGAAATGACTGAGGTCAGTTGGGTCTAAGCCTGGTTTTTTGAGCAGAGGCTCCACAATGGCATGTTTAAATGCATTGGGAAAAACCCCTGTGGAAAGGGAGAGGTTCACCATATTGGTAACCCAGGGGCCAATTACATCAAATACTTTGATAAAAAGCCTACAAGGAAGGACATCATCTGAGCAAGAGGATGGTTTCATCTTGTTCACTAGTGCTGAAATATCACCCAAAGATACAGCAGTGAAGGAGGACCAAGAGGAGGAGATGGGCTCAGAGACAGTAGGGGTTCCAAACAAAGGGGGAGAGATTTTCTCTTTGATCAATTTAATTCTAAAATGTGGCCTTTTTGATGAGTGGGTTCAGAAACATGTTGCTCAAAATTAAAGGCTTCAGTTAAAGTTAAAAGTTCTTTAGCAGAACAAGATGTGACGTCATCAACATGAAGATTAAAGTCTCCAAGAATAAGAACAGATTCCATTTGAATAATGGAAGATAAGAAGTCACTAAAGTCTTTCAAGAACACCGCCGCAGGACCAGGCGGGCGGTAGATTGACACACACCAGCAAGGGACTTGTTGTATTAACAAAGCGGGTGTGATCACAGCTGGAGGAGTGAAGCCATTGTTACGTCATAATGGACTCTCATAACCTCTCGTTTGCCCAGATTTCAGAGCAATTTAATAAAGTAATTAAAAGAAATTGTTCTTATCCCTGTTTATCCTGTTTTTTCCCCAGTTTCGTGGACGCTTTGGACTTTTATTGATATTGAACTCTGGATTTTAGACTATTGTGACTGTATTGGTGGATTCCGACTACTCTAGGTCTAAAAAAGAGGGAAAGGATTGACGTTGCTTCATGAGGCTTCAGATGATGCACGGACCTGATCTCCCTCGGCCTGGTTTGGTTCCTAAAAGCCTCTCACTGACTATATATTGACTCAAACATCAAATTCTTCCTCCTCCTCGTGTTTCCTGCACTCGTCAGCAGCTCTGGAAGTTTGAATTCACCACGAGTATCAGGTCTTTGCGACAGCACCGGCCTCTGAATCCTGATGTTCTCTCGCCCCATCGGGCTCTTTTGGTTCTTCTGAATTTTGGGGGTTTTATTTGGAGAACCAGCATATTCTTCATTGCAGTGTAAGTGCATCCATTTTGACCGCCGTGTGTCCTTTGCACAACCAGTGGACACAAATTGTTCAGTTTCTTAGAATAAGTTACAATGAGCGATGAACACAAAATCTTTTTTGATCCTGCTTGTTCTAAGAAAGTGTGTTTTGATTAGAGTTAAAGATTTGTTTGATAAAAATCAACATCGCGATTTCATAGAATGCAATTTTTAAAACGCAGGGGCTGCTATTTGAACCTTTTTTTTTCGCTAATACCTCAGTAGGTGGCAGCAGAAACAATAGCCGACAGAGATGTCGCACCTTTCGTCACATCTGATTTTATTTTGAACCTTTTGTCTGTCCTTTCCAAGTTCCTCTGCGCCTGTTGCTCTGACAGCAGCTGCAGCTCCACCTCGGTGGCAGATCGTAAAGCAACCTCTCCTTCAGCAACAGGCGCCAGATTATAATGGTCACTTTCTGGTACTTCTTTATTTCTCTCTCTCTCTATGTGGATTTCTTGTTCAAAGTATTTTTGTCCTGCCTGTGCCTGAGTCTACTTTTTGTCGTTTTATCCAGTGCCTTTTCTTTTTTTTAATCACCGCTTTTTTTGTTCTTTCAGTCTCCTTGAGATTTTGTTCTCTCTTGGTTCGCTTTTAGTTCCCTTTGTTACGTCTGATTTTATTGTGAACCTTTTGTCTGTCCTTTCTGAGTTCCTCGGCGCCTGTTGCTCTGACAGCAGCTGCAGCTCCACCTCGGCGGCAGATCATAAAGCCACCTCTCCTGCAGCAACAGGCGCCAGATTATAATGGTCACTTTCTGATATTTTCTTTATGTGGATTTCTTGTTCAAATTATTTTTGTCCTGCCTGTGCCTGAGTCTACTTTTTGTCGTTTTATCCAGCGCCTTTTCTTTTTTTTAATCACCGCTTTTTTTGTTCTTTCAGTCTCCTTGAGATTTTGTTCTCTCGTGGTGCGCTTTTAGTTCCCTTTGTCACGTCTGATTATATTTTGAACCTTTTGTGTGTGCTTTCTGAGTTCCTCGGCGCCTGTTGCTCTGACAGCAGCTGCCGCTCCACCTCGGCGGCAGATCATTAAAGCCAACCTCTGCTGCAGCAACAGGCGCCAGATTATAATGGTCACTTTCTGTTATTCTTTATTCTCTCTCTTTATGTGGATTTCTTGTTCAAAGTATTTTTGTCCTGCCTGTGCCTGAGTCTACTTTTTGTCGTTTTATCCAGCGCCTTTTCTTTTTTTTAATCACCGCTTTTTTTGTTCTTTCAGTCTCCTTGGAGTTTTTTTTTCCCCGGGTGGCTCTATTTTCCCCCTTCTCACCTGTTTTTTTTTAGAACTCTTCTGTTGTTTTTTTTTTTTTTTTGCGGCGGTTTTTTTTTTTTTTTACAGCAGCTGCAGCTCAACCTCGGCGGCAGATCTTAAAGCCACCTCTCCTGCAGCAACAGGCGCCAGATTATAATGGTCACTTTCTGTTACGTACGTTCAAACTTCGAGGTGATATGGTCACTTGAACTTTGTTTTTTTTGTAACTATTGTGATTAAAACCTTTTGTTTCATCCCGTTTATGTCCGTTGTGTTGTTGTTTGCATCTGCACTCGCGTCTAAACCCCCATAAAAGTATTTTATTTTCTTTTATGATTGTATTAAAAGTGAAAAAAACATGTTTATTTTATAGTTTTGCAGTGTTATCTGTGTGATATCTGTTAGGTCTCATCCTGGTCCACCGGGTCAGTACAAGTGTGGCGTCTCACCCTCAGAGTAGTGGGACAGGGTGAGCAGACTGACGCAGGAGGCCCCGGCTCCGGACCCGAACACCGTGACCCGGTTGGGATCTCCTCCGAAGGCCACGATGTTCTCCTTCACCCAGCGCAGCGCTTGGATCTGGTCCAGCAAACCGTAGTTCCCCTTCGCCGCCTGGTCCCCGGTGCTCAGGAACCCTGCGACACAAACCAAAACACACCTTGGTTTTCGACTCTGATCCGCATTTGAAATTCATGACGGATGAAAGCGTCGTGAATATTCATGTCGACTCTCTTCGGCTCCGGCGATAAAAGCGAACGATCCTGACGCTCGACGACGAACACGAAACATCTGGTCGGCGCTCAAGACTCCACCAGTCTAACCAGAGGTGGAACAGTTTCCCATTATAGATCCAGACCAGCGTCATTTATTATGCATTTTTCTTTTTCCACGTTCGAACCATAAACTCCTCGGCGTACGTCAAGTTGTGCGTCGTGGTTTCAACCACCGAACCGCCGTGTCCACGACCTCCATTTTGTGCATCAATAATCTTAAGTGCAGCAAAATAAACAACCTGTGGTTTTTGTGGCGATCCATCGATTTTTTTTGCCGTTTCCTGTTAAATTGATTTTTGCGTTGACCGCCATCTTGTGTGAGTCACTGTTACGACCGCATTGTTTCTTTAACCTTGTTTTTTTTTTTTTAACCTTCTCAAACTTTTGTGTTGGTGGTGAGGAAAGTGAAGAACAATCAGATCTGAAGGGTTTGAGATACGCCGCAACATTTTCAATAGATTTGACAAAACACACACAAAATAAATCCTATTTTAATCTATTTTTTTTTGGTACATTTATGTTCATGTTATGACATATAAATATGTCGTTTTTATTCAAGATAAGAAAAGGAACAGAAAGTAAGAACCATCATTTTAAAATGATCCTGAAAGAAACTGGCAGCCAGTGAAGAGTTTGAAGGAGAAATGTGAGTTCTTCTACTAGAGCGGCCAGTGAAGAGTTTGAAGGAGAAATGTGAGTTCTTCTACTAGAGCGGCCAGTGAAGAGTTTGAAGGAGAAATGTGAGTTCTTCTACTAGAGCAGCCAGTGAAGAGTTTGAAGGAGAAATGTGAGTTCTTCTACTAGAGCGGCCAGTGAAGAGTTTGAAGGAGAAATGTGAGTTCTTCTACTAGAGCGGCCAGTGAAGAGTTTGAAGGAGAAATGTGAGTTCTTCTACTAGAGCAGACAGTGAAGAGTTTGAAGGAGAAAGTGAGTTTATAAATGTGAGTTCTTCTACTAGAGCGGCCAGTGAAGAGTTTGAAGGAGAAATGTGAGTTCTTCTACTAGAGCGGCCAGTGAAGAGTTTGAAGGAGAAATGTGAGTTCTTCTACTAGAGCGGCCAGTGAAGAGTTTGAAGGAGAAATGTGAGTTCTTCTACTAGAGCAGCCAGTGAAGAGTTTGAAGATCGAGTTTGAAGGAGAAATGTGAGTTCTTCTACTAGAGCGGCCAGTGAAGAGTTTGAAGGAGAAATGTGAGTTCTTCTACTAGAGCGGCCAGTGAAGAGTTTGAAGGAGAAATGTGAGTTCTTCTACTAGAGCAGCCAGTGAAGAGTTTGAAGGAGAAATGTGAGTTCTTCTACTAGAGCGGCCAGTGAAGAGTTTGAAGGAGAAATGTGAGTTCTTCTACTAGAGCGGCCAGTGAAGAGTTTGAAGGAGAAATGTGAGTTCTTCTACTAGAGCGGCCAGTGAAGAGTTTGAAGGAGAATTGTGAGTTCTTCTACTAGAGCGGCCAGTGAAGAGTTTGAAGGAGAAATGTGAGTTCTTCTACTAGAGCGGCCAGTGAAGAGTTTGAAGGAGAAATGTGAGTTCTTCTACTAGAGCGGCCAGTGAAGAGTTTGAAGGAGAAATGTGAGTTCTTCTACTAGAGCGGCCAGTGAAGAGTTTGAAGGAGAAATGTGAGTTCTTCTACTAGAGCAGCCAGTCAAGAGTTTGAAGGAGAAATGTGAGTTCTTCTACTAGAGCAGCCAGTGAAGAGTTTGAAGGAGAAATGTGAGTTCTTCTACTAGAGCGGCCAGTGAAGAGTTTGAAGGAGAAATGTGAGTTCTTCTACTAGAGCAGCCAGTGAAGAGTTTGAAGGAGAAATGTGAGTTCTTCTACTAGAGCGGCCAGTGAAGAGTTTGAAGGAGAAATGTGAGTTCTTCTACTAGAGCAGCCAGTGAAGAGTTTGAAGGAGAAATGTGAGTTCTTCTACTAGAGCTGCTCAGAATTCTGGCTGCAGAGAAATATTATATAGTTGTTCTTTTTCTTTATGAGCAACAACTGCTAACAACAGCCCCCAGACCAGGGGTTGGGAATCACCCATCTTGATCTCCGTAGGTGGCGCTAACCGCTAACTGCTAACACCCAAGGCTAGCAACAGACTAGAAGATTTTTTTTACACAGGGTCTGGTTCTGCTCCAGGTTTCTGCCTGTTCAAAGAAAATTTCTACTGTGATTATCTGGGACGTGTTTCTCTTCTTTTATAAAGTGTTATTTGAACTGTAAAGTGATTTTTAATTGAATTGATTTTGATATTGATGTCTGTCTTTGTGTGTCCTGAGACAGACTGGCGTCCTGTCCAGGGTGTCCCCTGCCTGTCGCCCAATGAAACTGGGATAAATTCCCTGTGACCCCCACAAGGGATAAAGCGGTAAAAAATGAATGTCATTGAAGATAAAATAGTAACATTTGTAGATTCGTGGCTTCAGAGTAAAAAAGCGAAACACTTAAAAGTCATGGTTTCGTTGTCGACTTGAGCTCCAGACGACAGAAGATCAAATGCACATAATTGTCGAGTGTTTTACATTCTTACCTCGGGCTCACGATGACAGTGATGGTGAGGAGGAGGAAGATGAGGAGGAGGAAGATGAGGAGGGTGAAGAGGAGGACGCCGCGACTGGTGATGGTGGAGGATGAGTGGGACGAGGAGGTGGAAGAGGAGGAGGAGGAGGAGGAGGAGGAGGAGGAGCAGGAGTGAGAGGAGGAGGAGGAGGAGGAGTGAGAGGAAGAGGAGGAGGAGGAAGGAGAGGAGGAGGCGGAAGAGGAGGAGCAGGAGTGAGAGGAGGAGGAGTGAGAGGAAGAGGAGGAGGAGGAAGGGGAGGAAGAGGAGGAGGAGGAGGAGGAGGAGAGAGGAGGAGGGAGGTGGAGGGAGGGAGAGGGAGGAGGAGGAGGAGGAAGGAGAGGAAGAGGAGGAGGAAGGAGAGGAAGAGGGAGGAGGAGGAGGAGGAAGAGGATAAGCAGGAGGAGAAGGAGGAGAGGAGGAGGAGGAGGAGTGAGAGGAAGAGGAGGAGGAGGACGAAGAAGGGGAGGAGGAAGGAGGAGGAGGAGCAGGAGTGAGAGGAGGAAGGAGGAGGAGGAGGAGGAGGAGTGAGAGGAAGAGGAGGAGGAGGAGGAAGAAGGGGAGGAGGAGGAAGGGGAGGAGGAGGAAGGGGGAGGAGGAGGAGGAGGAGGAGGAGGAGGAGGAGGGAGGAGGAGTAGGAGGAGAAGGAGGAAGGGGAGGTGGAGGAGGAAGAGGAGGAGTAGGAGAATGAATGAAGAAGAGGGGGAGGAGGAGGAGGAGGATGAGGAGGAAGGTGAGGAATTGGAGGAGAATGAAGAAGAGGAGTAGGAGGAAGGGGAGGAAGAGGAGGAAGAGTAGAAGGAGGAGGAGGAGGAGCAGGAGGAGGGGGAGGAAGAGGAGAATGAAGAAGAGGAGGAGGAGGAGGAGGAGGAGGAGGAGGAGGAAGGGAAGGAGGAGGAAGGGAAGGAAGAGGAAGAGGAAGAGGAAGAGGAAGAGGAAGAGGAAAGGAGGAAGAGGAAGAGGAAGAGGAAGAGGAGGAGGAGGAGGGAGGAGGAGGAGGAGGAGGAGGAGGAAGAGGAGGAGGAAGGGAAGGAAGAGGAAGAGGAAGAGGAAGAGGAAGAGGAAGAGGAAGAGGAAGAGGAGGAGGAGTGAGAGGAGGAGGAAGAGGAGAATGAAGAAGAGGAGGAGGAGGAGAACAACATGATGATGAGGGCACTCTTTGTTTTGTCGACATCCAACAAATACATTCTCTCTAATGTTCAGTAAAAATCTATTTCAATTATGTGATTATAGTTGAATTTAAATCTGATTCTCACATCACATGGTTCACATGTTCAATCATCACATGGTTCACGTGTTCAATCATCACATGGTTCACGTGTTCAGACGATCACGTATGTTCGACCTGCAGGTAACTTTTTTCTTCATGAAGTTCTGATGATGTTAAGGAAGGGTCATAAAAGTGTATTCACCACTTTCAATCACAGGAAAAGAAAAGAAATAAATACAATAATAAAATATAATAATAATATATATACATATATACTATATATACAATAATATATATTTTATATATATATTTATATATATATATTTCTTTTTAATCTAAATGTTGTTGTTTTTAAGCATTTAATTACGTTTAATTAACAATTTAATTTAATTATTTCTATATTTAAATATTAAATATAAACCTTTTTTTTTTAATAATTGAATTTCAAAATTTGATCGTTTATTAAAATTATTATACTTTTTTTTTAGTGTTTGATATTCTAAAAATGCTGATAAAACTTAGTTTGAATCATGATACATTTTTTTAAGGGTTGTTATGTAAAGACGACGTTTATTATTCAAACACAAGATAAACAAATACGACATAAATAACAAGATGTAAAACAAGACTCAACAATAAATCATAAAAATAGTCAAAACCACAAATATTAGAAACAGACATTAATTTCTCAACATTAAAATAGGAATAATCCTTATTATAGAAAAATGAAAGTAGACTTTCAATCATTTTAGCCTCAAACTGTCTAACGTACCAGAATAAAGTCAACATCAAGGTCGAAGTGACGGCCTCCCACCACCAGGTGGCAGTGTCTAGACTTCATGATTGAACCTGACATTTATTTTAAAGTGGAAATCAAACAACACTGATAATTCTTATGAAGTATAAACAGCAGTGTTTATGTTTGGAACATCATTGTATTCTTGATGTTAAATTTTATATATATATATTTAACATATATATATATATATATATATATATATTTTTTTTTTTTCTTAATGATTAAACTTCAAAATTCAAGTATGTCGAATCAAGTCTGTTATTCTAATCTAATCTAATCTAATCAAAAGTGCATCTTCTAAATGACACGTGTTAGTTTTTAATCTTTAATATTTAACAAACACCAGACTGAACCAATTGATTTCCGAGCTAATCGATGGCTATGATTGACAGGTGGTTCTTTGACTTTAATCACACATTAATTTAACCTTTAATAAACAAACTATTTATATAAATTAATTAAACAAAAAGGTTAAATTTTAAACAAAAACAAACGTAATTTCGATAAAAATAATCTCAACATTTAGAACGTTAAGTAACTGTTCGATGCTCTGGTGCTGCTGATATAATACCTCGTCAAAGAAGTACAAGTCGATATACAGTATTTTAATGTATTTTAAAGACGTAAAGACAGGATTTGTTAATGTGGACAAAAATCATCATTTCCAGGTAATTGAAGTCGCGTCAATCTGAAGAAAGTCCATTAATTCCCGGAGGAAGTTAATAAGTGATATCAGAGAACACGCTTCCACACGACGATGTTATCAGTGAAACACTGTAATTGTTCTGTCGTTCTTCTGGAGGAACCTTCGTTCTTCACGTCCTCAGTCAACACTGGAGCTTCTGACACCAACGTGTGGAAGAATGAAAGTAAACTGAGCTGAAGAAAGAATCGAATGAACCTTTTCTGAGGATGTTTGAGAAGATGTTTCCATCATCCATCCATCCATCTATCCATCCATCCATCCATCATCCATCCATCCATCCATCTATCATCCATCATCCATCCATCCATCCATCTATCATCCATCATCCATCCATCCATCCATCTATCATCCATCATCCATCCATCCATCCATCTATCATCCATCCATCCATCCATCCATCCATCATCCATCATCCATCATCCATCCATCCATCCATCTATCATCCATCCATCCATCATCCATCATCGATCCATCCATCTATCATCCACCCATCCATCCATCATCCATCCATCATCCATCCATCCATCCATCATCCATCCATCATCCATCATCCATCCATCCATCTATCATCCATCCATCCATCCATCCATCATCCATCCATCCATCCATCCATCCATCCATCCATCATCCATCCACCATCTATCATCCATCCATCATCCATCCATCCATCCATCATCCATCCATCCATCTCTATCATCCATCCATCCATCCATCATCTATCATCCATCCATCCATCCATCATCTATCATCCATCCATCCATCCATCATTCATCATCCATCATCCATCCATCCATCATCCATCCATCATCCATCATCCATCCATCCATCATCCATCATCCATCATCCATCATCCATCATCCATCATCCATCATCCATCATCCATCATCCATCCATCCATCATCCATCATCCATCCATCCATCATCCATCATCCATCATCCATCATCCATCATCCATCATCCATCATCCATCATCCATCATCCATCATCCATCATCCATCATCCATCATCCATCATCCATCATCCATCATCCATCATCCATCATCCATCATCCATCATCCATCATCCATCCGTCCATCCATCATCCATCATCCATCATCCATCCATCCATCCATCCATCCATACATCATCCATCCGTCCATCCATCATCCATCATCCATCCATCATCTATCATCCATCCATCCATCCATCCATCCATCATCTATCCATCCATCCATCCATCATCTATCATCCATCCATCCATCCATCATCCATCATCCATCATCCATCATCCATCATCCATCATCCATCATCCATCATCCATCATCCATCATCCATCATCCATCCATCCATCCATCCATCATCCATCATCCATCATCCATCATCCATCATCCATCATCCATCATCCATCATCCATCATCCATCATCCATCCATCCATCATCTATCATCCATCATCCATCATCCATCCATCATCCATCCATCCACCATCTATCATCCATCATCCATCATCCATCCATCATCCATCCATCCATCCATCCATCCATCCATCCATCCATCATCCATCCATCATCTATCCATCATCCATCCATCCATCCATCATCCATCATCCATCATCCATCATCCATCATCCATCATCCATCATCCATCATCCATCATCCATCATCCATCATCCATCATCCATCATCCATCATCCATCTATGGAACATCAATGAATGTTACAGTAAGATAATGAACAGTATTTATATATAATGAACAGTATTTACCCAGAACTCCGAGGCGATAGTTGAGTGTGATGACGATGACGTTCCCGTAACTCGCCAACACGCTTCCGTCCATCATGTTCCCTGTTCCTTCAGTGTAGGAGCCTCCGTGGACGTAGACCATCACCGGCCTCTGACCCCCTTCCTCGTGGATGTCTGTGGAGAGAGACACACTCATTTGTATCGTCCTCACTCGTTTGTATCGTCCTCACTCGTTTGTATCGTCCACACTCGTTTGTATCGTCCACACTCGTTTGTATCGTCCACATCTCTGTTTGTATTCGTCCACACTCATTGGTTGTATCGTCCACACTCGTTTGTATCGTCCTCACTCGTTTGTATCGTCCACACTCGTTTGTATCGTCCACACTCGTTTGTATCGTCCACACTCATTTGTATCGTCCACACTCGTTTGTATCGTCCACACTCGTTTGTATCGTCCACACTCGTTTGTATCGTCCACACTCGTTTGTATCGTCCACACTCGTTTGTATCGTCCACATTGTACTTTGTATCGTCCTCACTCGTTTGTATCGTCCACACTCGTTTGTATCGTCCACACTCGTTTGTATCGTCCACACTCGTTTGTATCGTCCACACTCGTTTGTATCGTCCACACTCGTTTGTATCGTCCACACTCGTTTGTATCGTCCACACTCGTTTGTATCGTCCACACTCGTTTGTATCGTCCACACTCGTTTGTATCGTCCACACTCGTTTGTATCGTCCACACTCGTTTGTATCGTCCACACTCGTTTGTATCGTCCACACTCGTTTGTATCGTCCACACTCGTTTGTATCGTCCACACTCGTTTTTATCCTCCTTGCGTCCACACTCGTTTGTATCGTCCACACTCGTTTGTATCGTCCACACTCGTTTGTATCGTCCACACTCGTTTGTATCGTCCTCACTCGTTTGTATCGTCCACACTCGTTTGTATCGTCCTCACTCGTTTGTATCGTCCACACTCGTTTGTATCGTCCACACTCGTTTGTATCGCCCAGCATGTTTGTGTGTGTGCGTGTGTGTGAGCATTGTGTTGAGCATGTGTGTGTGTGTGTGTGTGTGTGTGTGTGAGTGTGTGTGTGTGTGTGTGTGTGTGTGTGTGTGTGTGTGTGTGTGTGTGTGTGTGTGTGTGTGTGTGTGTGTGTGTGTGTGTGTGTGTGTGTGTGTGAGAGCATGTGTGTGTGAGTGTGTGTGTGTGTGTGTGTGTGTGTGTGTGTGTGTGTGTGTGTGTGTGTGTGTGTGAGTGTGTGTGTGTGAGTGTGTGTGTGAGTGTGTGTGTGTGTGTGTGAGTGTGTGTGTGTGTGTGTGAGTGTGTGTGTGAGTGTGTGTGTGTGTGTGTGTGTGTGTGTGTGTGTGTGTGTGTGTGTGTGTGTGTGTGTGTGTGTGTGTGTGTGTGAGTGTGTGTGTGAGTGTGTGTGTGAGTGTGTGTGTGTGTGAGTGTGTGTGTGTGAGTGTGTGTGTGAGTGTGTGTGTGTGTGTGTGTGTGTGTGTGTGTGTGTGTGTGTGTGTGTGAGTGTGTGTGTGAGTGTGTGTGTGTGAGTGTGTGTGTGTGTGTGTGTGTGTGTGTGTGTGTGTGTGTGTGTGTGTGTGTGTGTCATATAAAGCAATACGTATGCATGAGTGAGTCCAGGCTCAGGCCTCTCGGCGGCGGCGCAGGTGTCTGCATATTAAGCACGGACGAGTACAAGCAGAGAAACGGAGAAGGATGGAGTGATTAGACGCCTTTGTCGTCCGCTGTCAATCATTTAGGAGTCGAACCTCTTGCTAACAACATCATTGAGCTTTTTTTTTTTCTATTAAATGAATAAGAATTAAACACGGCGTTCGTTCAATTTTGTTTTTCCAATTAAATCTCCGGCCTCTAGATGGCAGCAGTCGTTACGTCCTCCGCAGCTAAAGGAAGAATGAAGGCCTGCAAGATCCCAGTGATGACTGAGGACGAGAGGATACAGTTATGTCTGAGGACGAGAGGATACAGTCGATGACTGAGGACGAGAAGATACAGTCGATGTTTGGCAAAAGCAGTGACGACTTCGTCAAGAGTCATGTGGTCTGTAAATACTACAACACCAGAGTCAAGTACTGGACAATACTACACATATATACTTGTTACTACATTATCACAACACCATAGTCAAGTACTGGACAATACTACACATATATACTTGTTACTACACTATCACAACACCATAGTCAATCTGACTACTACACATATATATTGTTACTACACTATCACAACACCAGAGTCAAGTACTGGAAAATACTACACATATATAATTGTTACTACATTATTACAACACCAGAGTCAAGTTCTCGACAATACTACACATATATACTTGTTACTACAACATGACGACACCAGAGTCAAGTACTCAACAATAATACACATACAGTATATCCTTGTTACTACAATATCACAACACCAGAGTCAAGTACTCAACAATACTACACAAATATCCTTGTTACTGCATTATCACAACACCAGAGTCAAGTACTCGACAATACTACACATATATCCTTGTTACTACACTATCACAACACCAGAGTTAAGTACTCCACAATACTACAAATATATACTTGTTACTACACTATCACAATACCAGAGTCAAGTACTGGACAATAATACACATATATCCTTGTTACTACACTATCACAACACCATAGTCAAGTACTGGACAATACTACACATATATCCTTGTTACTACACTATCACAATACCAGAGTCAAGTACTGGACAATACTACACATATATCCTTGTTACTACACTATCACAACACCAGAGTCAAGTACTCGACAATACTACACATATATCCTTGTTACTACACTATCACAACACCAGAGTTAAGTACTCCACAATACTACAAATATATACTTGTTACTACACTATCACAATACCAGAGTTAAGTACTCCACAATACTACAAATATATACTTGTTACTACACTATCACAATACCAGAGTCAAGTACTGCACAATACTACAAATATATACTTGTTACTACACTATCACAATACCAGAGTCAAGTACTGGACAATACTACACATATATCCTTGTTACTACACTATCACAAGACCAGAGTCAAGTACTGGACAATACTACACATATATCCTTGTTACTACACTATCACAACACCAGAGTCAAGTACTGGACAATACTACACATATATGCTTGTTACTACACTATCACAACAGCAGAGTCAAGTACTCGACAATACTACACGTATATCCTTGTTACTACATTATCACAACACCAGAGTCAAGTACTCGACAATACTACACATATATCCTTGTTACTACATTATTACAACACCAGATTCAAGTACCCAACAATACTACACATATATCCTTGTTACTACAGTATCACAATACCAGAGTCAAGTACTGGACAATACTACACATATATACTTGTTACTACACTATCACAACACCAGATTCAAGTACCCGACAATACTACACATATACCCTTGTTACCACATTACCACAACACCAGAGTCAAGTACCAAACAATACTACAACTTGTTCGTACAGTATCACTATACATCACAGGTGTCAAACCGGTCCAGAAAAGGGCAGAGACGGTGCAGGTTTTGGATCCAACCAGTCAAGCACATATAGTCGAACCAATCATGTGTCTGAAGACAGTAATCAATTAATTGTCAGTCAGGTGTTGCTTGTTAGAGCCGACACCTGATTGGTTAACTCATGTGTGCTTGACTGGTTGGAACAAAAACCTGCACCACCCTGAACCTTTTCTGGACCAGTTTGACGCCTCTGCTACATGGAATCGTTGACCTGTATCGTGACACGTGTCGACAGATCCTTGACGTGTACTCTTTCAACATACATGTTCAAAGACGTCACGTGAGGACGCTCACCTTCCTCCGTGGGGACGTAGATGTTGAGGTAGAGACAGTCCTCGCTCTGGTGCGTCATATAAGTCGCCGCTATATCCAGGTTGGCCGTGAGCCAGGACGGCATCATATCTCCCAGCATGCTCCTCTCGTCCAGCGACTGCGGACACACGGGGGCGAACTGAGTCACGTTGCGTATCCCGGGCCAGGGCAGCGGCGGCTCGGGGGCCTGGAACCGACGGTCCCCGGTGGGAGGTCTGGCGTAAGGGACGCCCAGGTACTGGACCACCGGGCCCAGCAGGTCCGAGGGCAGCGGGGTGAGGATGCCCCGGATGCGGCCCTGAGCCGTGGATATGACGGGGACGCTCTGCTGGGCCGAGGACGGAACCAGGAGGGACAGGACCAGGAGGAGGACGGAGGGAGGAGTCCTGGGATCATCCATGTTTGGACGTGAGACGGATCAGAGACGTGGACCTTCTTCACAGGGACCTCAGATCCTCCTCAGCTCGGCCCATAGTAACTCAACACGCCGTGGGTGTTTCCTTCCTTCTTGTGACTCACTCTCTATGTGGATGTTTGAGGCATGTGTGTGTGTGTGTGTGTGTGTGTGTGTGTGTGTGTGTGTGTGTGTGTGTGCGTGTGTGGGTCTTTGGTTATGTAAACAGTAGCATCACTGTTCGTCCGTCACTCTGGTCTTCCGGTCGAGCCCATGACAAGAGTCCTGGAAAGACAGAAAGAGACGTTGTGATCACGTGGGATTATTGACGATAATGAATGAGGGATGGATTATCTTCTTCTTCTTCTTCTTCTTCTTCTTCTTCTTCTAAACACCGCAGATCCAACCCCCCGGGGGAGCATTTCTCTCCAGAGGTTCTTTATTAAAAATGTAACACACTCACACACGGACAATATAAAAACGAATAAAATAAATGTAATATTTTCATCCGATCACTCGCTCCGTAAGAACAAGTGAACGTTTAGTTTTTACGTAATAAAAGGAAACATTCGCTCGTATTTCATTCGAAGAATAAATGAAACGAAAACTTTTTTTTTAGCAACTTGTTACTTATTCTTTAGAAAGAGCTTGTTTTCTGCCAGTGAGATAATGTGGCGTAAATAACTGAAAATGTTGATCATGTAAAAAAGGTATTACTGTTTTCCCTCAGATTTTTAATGATATTTCAAAAGCTAAAAAAAGTTATTGATTGGATTAAATAAAGATAACATTGTATGGGTGGAAATGAGCTGCTTGGCAGAGGTCTGATTGATTCCAGCGATGCTATGACTTTTTTTTAATTAATATGTGCTTTTACAAACACACAACTCTACCCTAGATCAGTACACACACCCATAAACACAACACACTTGAGCAACAATTTTCAGTTTCATTATGACCCCTATGATCAGACAGACACAAACACACAACTCTAAATATATTTCAGAGTCTGTATCTACACAAAAACATGCTCACTTGACAACAACTGTTCACAACTATGCGCTCATGCCTACACACAAAACAGCACAAATAGTTTCTCCCTTTGAGTGTAAATTTGTAATGAATATCCGTACGTTGAGTCGTAGCACTACTTTTTTAAATAAAGTTTGATTGAAAACGTCTACGACGACATTCCAGGAAACTAAATATTGTAGAAACACCTCAAATATCGTGAAATTCATAAAGTTGGGAACAGAAATGAACTAAGAAGTTATTTAAAAAGAACGAAATCACATCCAAACCATTTTGAAATCACGACCCACAGAGACGACTTGTTGTAGCTAGCTGTAGCTAGCTGTTAGCAATGTTAGCAATGTTAGCAATGACCACAATTCATCCAGAATATTTAAGAAAAACTAAATAATTGTGGCACATTTACACAGAAGTGAATGAAGAAGAATGAATAAAACGTTCACGCTCTGGGGTGGAATCCAGAACAAATGTGCGTATCTTGTCGGAAACCACGGAGACGCTTTGATGCTAACGTTAGCAATCAGGAGCTACAACAGGGAGTGACAACTTCCTGTTCAAAAGGAATCAACGAAAATGATGTTTAATATATTTTAGATCAGTGGTTCCCGACGCCCGGTCCAGTGGCCAAAATCCCGGTCCTGGAGGCGTTTATTAAGGAAATTTTATTATAAATATTATCTATTTTAGTAATGATCACTTCCTGAAAGGTGTTTTATTTTGAAAAGAAAGATGGTGGTTTTCTCTTTTAGTTAAAAAAAGACTGAAAGACAAAATCTAAGAGACGGTTTTTGTTGCAAACAAAAAAGTCCGAAGCTTCTGCTGACTCAGCGTTATCGAGTTTACATTCTTAGGGTTTGCTTTTTCTGCCGCTCGCGCCATTTTATTTATTTATTTTTTCCATCCGAAGGTCGGTCCCTGAACATAAACGTTCGACATTAAACCGGTCCGTGGTGCACAGAAGGTTTATTGAGAGTCTTCTATCAACCTCTGTGGGAGGAAACCAGAGTGTCAACACAAAAACACACACACACTACACAGGTCTATGGAGACTCGGTGGTGGCACTAGTCTGGAGGGCGACCCATAATGCACTGCAACAATGGGAGCGGCACCTCCGTGTCTCGTTGTCGTCTCTCACACAATCCGTGGTTGTGTTGTTTCGCCGACGTGTCGCACAGAGTTTGAGCCGCAGACACACACATGTCACGTCCTCGCCGCGACATTTCACAGATCACAGGATCTGATGGAGAGAGTCACGTCTCACGCTTAATTAGGCCTTGAACGCACCGCGGGGGGGCTGACCTGTGTGTAGCATGACACACACACACACACACACACCTCTATTCAACAACACACACACGTGCTTTATGTTCCCTGGAAACATTCCACAATTGGATGCACACGCACACTCGCCGATGCTTTGCCTGTCGCTGACGCACACTTGTGCGTTTTATCTACACAACCGGTGGAGGGAAAAAAACACCACAGATGATGAACACGCACTGGATCTTCTTGATTTCACACACAAGTGTGTTGTTGTGATTCATTCAGCGTCTCCCAAGAGACACACAACACAAACAAATGTGTGTCTTCACAACACCAAAGCGCTCATGCCTACATAATGAACAGCATGAGCAGTTCTTTTAAGTATAGTAATTGTGTTCTTAAAAAGCCACAAAAACACAACATCTTTAGAATCTGTGTATACACAACAACATGCACTTAACAACAACTGTTCTCAGTTGTGTCTCTACAACTATGCGCTCATGCCTACACACAAAACAGTTTCTCCTGTTGAGTATACCTATCGATAAACACACAACTCTTTGTACATTTTCTGAATCTGTACACACACCCATATACACAACAACATGCACAACACACTTGACAACAACTGTTGTGTCTCTACAACTATGCGCTCATGCCTACACACAAAACAGTTTCTCCTGTTGAGTATACCTATCAATAAACACACAACTCTTTGTACATTTTCTGAACCTGTACACACATCCATATGCACAACAACATGCACAACACACTTGACAACAACTGTTGTGTCTCTACAACTATGAAAAAAAAAACACACACAAAACACAAAAAAAAAGTTTAGAAAAGCGACAGATACTGTGTGTCTTTATAAACCACACATCACATCACACACACAATCTTTTATTAATCCTTCATTCTCTCCCAAAACACACGCACACAGACACACAATGACACAAAAACTTCCATCACTTCAACTATGAGCTCATGCCTACACACAAAACAGCATGAGCAGCTTCTCCTGTTGAGTGTAAATTTTGATTTTTGAAATATGTCTTTCGACAAACACACAACACTACACTTTCTGGATCTGAACACACACATATAGACAAAAAGGTGTACAACACACTTGACAACAACTATTCTCAGTTGTGTCTTTGTAACTATGCGCTCATGCCTACGCACAAAAGAACACACATAGTTTCTCCTGCTGAGCGTAAATTGTGTTCTTTTAAAGATGTCTTTCTACAAACACACAACTCTATCTACACTTTCTAGATCAGTACACACACCGATATGCACAACACACTTGAGCAACAATTCTCAGTTTCATTCTGACCAGTGGGATCAGACAGACACAAAAACACAACTCTATACATACATTTTCTGAATCTGTACATAACACACATATACACAACAACATGCACAACATTTGAACAAGAATTCTCAGTTGTGTCTCTACAACTATGCGCTCATGCCTACACACAAAACAGCTTCTCTTATTGAGTATACATGTAATTATTTCAAATATGTCTTTAACAAACACACAACTCTGAACACACACATATAAAATAAAAAGTGCACTTCTTTTTTTGGTTAAAAATCATGTTATTTCAAAGATTTATTTTAACAAACGCACAACTCTACATCTTTTGTTGAGAATACTTGAGAATAAACGCACAACTCTTTGTACGTTTTCTGAATCTGTACGCACACCCATATACACAACAACATGCCGAGCACACTTGACCAACCATTCTCACTTGTGTCTCGACAACTACGCGCTCATGCCTACACACAAAACAGCACAAATAGTTACTTCTGTTGATTACAAATTGTGTTATTTCGAAGATGTCTTTCAACAAACGCACAACTCT
>JACEEU010000710.1:3467967-3498533 GCA_016630915.1 Callionymus lyra
TACACACAAAAAAAACACGAGTTTCTCTTGTTGAGTGTAATAAAAATAATAAAATAATAATTGGAATAATAATCGTGATAATAACATTCTATTTACAGGACACTGTGCAAGAATATGAATAAAAGAAAACCGTATTAAAGATAAAATGAAGGATCAAATTATGAGATTGAATTATTCACAGCAGGAGGTGAATTAAATGATTGCAGATCAATCTCCATCTGCCTGTGAGAAGATCCTCTCACTGACAGCTAGACTTTAGAATCCTGATGCGTTTATCATCATCTCTGGAGATTTTAATCGACCCGGACTCTACTGGACTCTACTGTCCCTCCAGGAATAACAGGATTATTGACCTTCTTTATTCCAACTTGAAGGTCGCGTTCAGAGACAAACTTCTTCCTCCACTTGGAAGGTTCTGATGCCAACCTGGTCCACCTTCAGTCACAGTTCACTCCTCGGGTGCAGAGACAGACTGTGACCACTAGGACAATCAGGAAGAGGACACCATCTGTGGAGGTGTAATAACCATTTTTACTGTGTAATAACCATTTTTACTGTGTAATAACCTTTTACTGTGTAATAACCTTTTACTGTGTAATAACCATTTTTACTGTGTAATAACCATTTTTACTGTGTAATAACCATTTTTACTATGTAATAACCATTTTTACTGTGTAATAACCTTTTTTACTATGTAATAACCATTTTTACTGTGTAATAACCATTTTTACTGTGTAATAACCTTTTACTGTGTAATAACCTTTTGTTTACTGTGTAATAACCTTTTTTACTATGTAATAACCATTTTTACTGTGTAATAACCTTTTTTTTTACTGTGTAATAACCATTTTTACTATGTAATAACCATTTTTACTGTGTAATAACCATTTTTACTGTGTAATAACCTTTTTTTTTACTGTGTAATAACCTTTTTTACTATGTAATAACCATTTTTACTGTGTAATAACCTTTTTATTACTGTGTAATAACCTTTTTTTACTGTGTAATAACCATTTTTACTGTGTAATAACCTTTTTTTTACTGTGTAATAACCATTTTTACTATGTAATAACCATTTTTACTGTGTAATAACCTTTTTTACTATGTAATAACCATTTTTACTGTGTAATAACCATTTTTACTATGTAATAACCATTTTTACTGTGTAATAACCATTTTTACTATGTAATAACCATATTTACAGTGTAATAACCATTTTTATCATGTAATAACCATTTTTACTGTGTTATAACCTTTTTACTATGTAATAACCATTTTTACTATGTAATAACCATTTTTACTGTGTAATAACCATTTTTACTGTGTAATAACCTTTTTTACTATGTAATAACCATTTTTACTGTGTAATAACCATTTTTACTATGTAATAACCATTTTTACTGTGTTATAACCTTTTTACTATGTAATAACCATTTTTACTGTGTAATAACCATTTTTACTGTGTAATAACCATTTTTACTATGTAATAACCATTTTTACTGTGTAATAACCATTAACCATTTTTACTATGTAAATTTTAACTATTTTTTACTGTGTAATAACCATTTTTACTGTGTAATAACCATTTTTACTGTGTAATAACCATTTTTACTGTGTAATAACCTGTTTTACTATGTAATGTGGATATTATGAAACATGATTATTATTATAATTATTACTATTGTTTACTTATTAATAAATATATCATTTAATTATTAGTTCAAATGCGGATATTTTGAAACATCATTATTATTATAATTATCACTGTTGTTTATTTATTTTTATTTATTTTTATTTATCTTTTATTTATTATTATTATAATAATAACTTTTGTTTATTTATTTTTATTTATCTTTTATTTATTATTATTTTAATAATTACTGTTGTTTATTTAATTTTATTTATCTTTTATTTATTATTATTATTATAATTATTACTGTTGTTTATTTATTTTTATTTATTTAATATTTTATTTATTATTATTATTATTAATGTTGATATTATGAAACATAATTATTATTATAATTATTACTGTTGTTTATTTATTTTTATTTATTTAATATTTTATTTATTATTATTATTAATGTTGATTTCATGAAACATAATTATTATTATAATTATTACTGTTGTTTATATATTTTTATTTATTTAATATTTTATTTATTATTATTATTAATGTTGATATTATGAAACATAATTATTATTATTATAATTATTACTGTTATTTATTTATTAATAAAAAATATCACGTTTTTATAATCATTTTAATTGTTGATATTACGAAACATAATTATTACTATTGTTTATTAATTAATAAAGACAGTTTTTATTTTTTATAATTGTAATTGTGGATATTATTTAACATACTGTAATATAGTTTTTACTATTGGTTATTTATTAGTATTTTTAATATTTTATTTATGTAAAAGTTGATGTTATTAAACATACTGTAATTATTATTATAATTATTACTGTTGTTTATTTATTTTTATTTATTTAATATTTTATTTATTATTATTATTAATGTTGATTTTATGAAACATAATTATTATTATAATTATTACTGTTGTTTATTTATTTTTATTTATTTAATATTTTATTAATTATTATTATTAATGTTGATATTATGAAACATAATTATTATTATAATTATTACTGTTGTTTATTTATTTTTATTTATTTAATATTTTATTTATTATTATTATTATTAATGTTGATTTTATGAAACATAATTATTATTATAATTATTACTGTTGTTTATTTATTAATAAAAAATATCACGTTTTTATAATCATTTTAATTGTTGATATTACGAAACATAATTATTACTATTGTTTATTAATTAATAAAGACATTTTTTATTTTTTTATAATTGTAATTGTGGATATTATTTAACATACTGTAATTATTATTATAGTTTTTACTATTGGTTATTTATTAGTATTTTTAATATTTTATTTATGTAAATGTTGATGTTATTAAACATACTGTAATTATTATTATAATTATTACTGTTGTTTATTTATTTTTATTTATTTAATATTTTATTTATTATTATTATTAATGTTGATATTATGAAACATAATTATTATTATAATTATTACTGTTGTTTATTTATTAATAAAAAATATCACGTTTTTATAATCATTTTAATTGTTGATATTACGAAACATAATTATTACTATTGTTTATTAATTAATAAAGACATTTTTTATTTTTTATAATTGTAATTGTGGATATTATTTAACATACTGTAATTATTATTATAGTTTTTACTATTGGTTATTTATTAGTATTTTTAATATTTTATTTATGTAAATGTTGATGTTATTAAACATACTGTAATTATTATTATAATTGTTTACTAGATTGAATCAATGGAATCATTGTCAATACTTGTACTTGTACTTCACCTTCTATACCAGATACTTTTTTCAATTCCAATGTATTATTAAAGTTTGAACAAAGTGTAAAAAAGTGTTAAAGTGACAAATGTATCCGAATCACTGTCTTTTGTCAGTTTTTCTTGAGAAAAATCGACACGTTTTCAAGCTTCGATCACGAACAGGTACGACTTTGATACGAAGGTGTTGAACCTGAAGGTGTCGGATCACATGACAGCTTGTATCTCCGTCAGAAACTTCAATCCTGGATCTTCCCTGATGTTTCCTCACAGCTGGAAGCTTCCATGAAACCTCAGAAGAAAGAGTTCCGTGTAAAACTTTGATGAGATTCTCGACCGAACACAGTCATGTACTTGAAGATTTGTCGAGTGTGTTTCCTGCAGGTGCTCTTATTTTGAAACTCAATCAACTAGACCAGGGTCACAAAGCACTTCAACAATCAAAACAATACTCAATACAATAATACTTCAAAGATCAAGACAAGGTAGTTATTGTTACTGAGTTACTGTCTGTATCCAAGAATTCAATGTTATCTTGGTTGATAAATATTAGGTCATATCTATATATACATCATGGAGTGATCATACAATGACCTGCACAGTGATACTTCAGTGACTTGCGGAGTAGTACCACAAGAATTGCTGAGTAATACTTTGGTGAGTCACAGAGTAATACTACGAGATTCATGGAGTCATACTACTGTGAATAACGAGTAATACTACTGTGAATCACAAAGTTATACTAATGTGAGTCACGGAGTAATATTACTATGAATTAAGGAGTAATACTACTGTGAATAACGGAGTAATATTACTAGGAATGAAGGAGTAATACTACTGTGAATAACCTGGTCTAGAAAGGCGCTATACAAATAGACATTATTATTATTATTATTATTATACTACTGTGAGTCACAGATTAATACTACTGTGAACTACTGATTAATACTACTGTGAATAACGAGTAATACTACTGTGAATAACAAAGTTATACTAATGTGAGTCACTGATTAATACTACTGTGAATAACGAGTAATACTACTGTGAATCACGAATTATATACTAATGTGAGTCACGGAGTAAAATGACTATGAATGAAGGAGTAATACTACTGTGAATAACGGAGTAATATTACTATGAATGAAGGAGTAATACTACTGTGAATAACCTGGTCTAGAAAGGCGCTATACAAATAGACATTATTATTATTATTATTATTATACTACTGTGAGTCACAGATTAATACTACTGTGAACTACTGATTAATACTACTGTGAATAACGGAGTAATACTACTGTGAGTCACAGAGTAATAGTACTCTGAATCACTGATTAATACTACTGTGAATAACGAGTAATACTACTGTGAATCACAAAGTTATACTAATGTGAGTCACGGAGTAATATTACTATGAATGAAGGAGTAATACTACTGTGAATAACGGAGTAATATTACTATGAATGAAGGAGTAATACTACTGTGAATAACCTGGTCTAGAAAGGCGCTATACAAATAGACATTATTATTATTATTATTATTATACTACTGTGAGTCACAGATTAATACTACTGTGAACTACTGATTAATACTACTGTGAATAACAGAGTAATACTACTGTGAGTCACAGAGTAATAGTACTCTGAATCACTGATTAATACTACTGTGAATAACGAGTAATACTACTGTGAATCACGAAGTTATACTAATGTGAGTCACGGAGTAATATTACTATGAATGAAGGAGTAATACTACTGTGAATAACGGAGTAATATTACTATGAATGAAGGAGTAATACTACTGTGAATAACCTGGTCTAGAAAGGCGCTATACAAATAGACATTATTATTATAATTATTATTATACTACTGTGAGTCACAGATTAATACTACTGTGAACTACTGATTAATACTACTGTGAATAACGGAGTAATACTACTGTGAGTCACAGAGTAATAGTACTCTGAATCACTGATTAATATTACTGTAAATAACGGAGTAATACTACTGTGAATAATGGAGTAATACTACTGTGAATAATGGAGTAATACTACTGTGAATAATGGAGTAATACTACTGTGAATAACGGAGTAATACTACTGTGAATAACGGAGTAATACTACTCTTTGATGGACAAGTGTCTGTCTCACTTCCACAAATCTTTAAATGATCAGGTTTCATCATCAAATGTTTCTAAACTGAGACGTAACGTGTCGAGACTCTGAGAAAAATACATTATTAACTGAAGGACATGTTTTCAGGCAGAAGTGAGCAGAATATTCTCCTCACGTCAGTGAACGAGTCTCACAGCGACCTCTTCTGGTCTGAAGATACTTCACACTGAGCTCTGCTCTATTGTGTGTCAGTGTGTATGTTTGTGTGTCAGTGTGTATGTTTGTGTGTCAGTGTGTATTTTTGTGTTCAGTTTGTGTGTCAGTGTGTATGTTTGTGTGTCAGTGTGTATGTTTGTGTGTCAGTGTGTATGTTTGTGTGTCAGTGTGTATGTTTGTGTTCAGTTTGTGTGTCAGTGTGTATGTTTGTGTGTCAGTGTGTATGTTTGTGTTCAGTTTGTGTGTATGTTATGTGTGTATGTTTGTGTGTCAGTGTGTATGTTTGTGTGTCAGTGTGTATGTTTGTGTGTCGTGTGTGTTTTTTTTTTTTATGTTTGTGTGTCAGTGTGTATGTTTGTGTGTCAGTGTGTATGATTGTGTGTCAGTGTGTATGTTTGTGTTCAGTTTGTGTGTCAGTGTGTATGTCTGTGTGTATGTTTGTGTGTATGTTTGTGTGTCAGTGTGTATGTTTGTGTGTCAGTGTGTATGTTTGTGTGTCAGTGTGTATGTTTGTGTGTCAGTGTGTATGTTTGTGTGTCAGTGTGTATGTTTGTGTGTCAGTGTGTATTTTTTTGTGTCAGTGTGTATGTTTGTGTGTCAGTGTGTATGTTTGTGTGTCAGTGTGTGTGTGTGTGTCAGTGTGTATGTTTGTGTGTCAGTGTGTATGTTTGTGTGTCAGTGTGTATTTTTGTTCTGTGTGTATGTTTGTGTGTCAGTGTGTATGTTTGTGTGTCAGTGTGTATGTTTGTGTGTCAGTGTGTATGTTTGTGTGTCAGTGTGTATGTTTGTGTGTCAGTGTGTATGTTTGTGTGTCAGTGTGTATGTTTGTGTGTCAGTGTGTATGTTTGTGTGTCAGTGTGTATGTTTGTGTGTCAGTGTGTATGTTTGTGTGTCAGTGTGTTGTGTGTCAGTGTGTATGTTTGTGTGTTTTGTGTGTGTCAGTGTGTATGTTTGTGTGTCAGTGTTGTATTGTGTCAGTGTGTATATGTTTGTGTGTCAGTGTGTATGTTTGTGTGTCAGTGTGTATTTTTTTGTGTCAGTGTGTATGTCAGTGTGTATGTTTGTGTGTCAGTGTGTATGTTTGTGTGTCAGTGTGTATGTTTGTGTGTCAGTGTGTGTGTGTGTGTCAGTGTGTATGTTTGTGTGTCAGTGTGTATGTTTGTGTGTCCATAGTAATGCAGTCGGTCTGCAGTCACTCCTGTGTTAGAAACACTCGTCACGTCAACAGCGGCTCCAGCAGTGTTTTCTGTTTCTTCTCTTCACTCGTCTTTTCCAACATGTCGTCCGTATGTCGTCGAGGATCAATGAAGAAGTCGCTTCACGACGAACATCAGTTGTTATCAGTGAAGCTTCATGAATCAGTGTCATTATTTTCAAAGTCCACTAGATGGCAGTCTCTCCATTATTTTCATGCCTGACCTCTGCACAATATGACACTTTCATCAGCAAGTCTATAGTTATTATATGACTTGTTATTATTGTTAATATGATTTTTATTATTATTATTATTATTATTATTATTATTATTATTATTGTTGTTGTTGTTGTTACTTTATTATTATTGACATTCAGAAAAACAAATCTAAAAAATAAAATAAAACAATTTTGTGCAAAATCCAATAAACTATAACAATAAGCAGGATAAAGACTGAAATACACCAAAATTAAGAAACGTAGATAAACTATTAACAAAAATAAAAAAATAGTCACGTGTGAAATCTGACTCGTACAAACCTGTATACAATCAACAGAACAAGATGAGTAAAATAAGCTATTAACAAAATATAAAATAAAATATTATGAGAATTACCGAGTAATACTTCTGTGAGTCACAGAGTAGTACTACGTGAATCACATGGTAATACTTCAGTGAGTCACAGAGTAGTACTACGAGTATCAAGTAGTAATACTTTAGTGAGTCACAGAGTAGTACTACGAGAATAATGTAGTAATACTTCAGTGAGTCACGGAGTATTACTACGAGAATAACGTAGTAATACTTTAGTGAGTCACAGAGTAGTACTACGAGTATCACGTAGTAATACTTCAGTGAGTCACGGAAGAGTACTACGAGTATCACGTAGTAATATTCAGTAGTCACGGAGAATACTACGGTATCACGTGAGTAATACTTTAGTGAGTCACAGAGTAGTACTACGAGAATAATGTAGTAATACTTCAGTGAGTCACGGAGTATTACTACGAGAATAACGTAGTAATACTTTAGTGAGTCACTACGAGTATCACGTAGTAATACTTCAGTGAGTCACGGAGTAGTGCTACGAGTATCACGTAGTAATACTTCAGTGAGTCATGGAGTAGTACTACGAGTATCACATAGTAATACTTTAGTGAGACACGGAGTAGTACTACGAGAATAACATAGTAATACTTCAGTGAGTCACGGCTTAGTACTACGAGAATCATGTAGTTATCCTTCAGTGAGTCATGGAGTATTACTACGAGAATAACGTAGTAATACTTTAGTGAGTCACGGAGTAGTACTATGAGTATCACATAGTAATACTTCAGTGAGTCACGGAGTAGTACTACAAGAATCATGAAGTTATACTTCAGTGAGTCACGGCGCAGTACTACGAGAATCAGGTAGTAATACTTAATTGAGTCCCAGAGTAGTACTATGAGAATAACGTAGTAATACTACCAATAGTCACGGAGCAGTACTATGAGCATTTTCAGCAAAAGTTAACACGTAACAGTTTAAATTGGTTCTTCATCATATGTACGGAATATTTAATCTCACCTGAAGAAGAAGAATCTTCTGTTTGTCTATGCAGCAGTGAAGGAGGAGCAGGAGAACCGGAGCGAGAGGCACGACGAGCTTCCTTTGCTTTAATTGCTCATTTAAAGAGATTAGAAAAACACCCGAGCAGAGCCTGAACATTTCCACGAGGTTCCCTCTGACGCCGTGTTAACGAGTCTGGAACACAAGCTTCATCATTACAGGACGAGCAAATGGATGTTGAGCTGCTGTTATCAGTGGATCTGTCGACTCCGGACCATTAGGAGGTTTTCCTGGAGGTTCAGCTCAGATTAAGAGACTTTCGAAGACGTAATCCTCCATAATAGAGATGCAACAGTTCCTGGAGGAAGATCGGGATAAATCCGAGACTAAAGTCAGACTCGTGTCTGCGTCGCAGTGGACAGGGGCAGCTACGCTTGCTGGTTTATATGTTGATTACAACACTGTTCTTTATGATTACATTTTAGAAGGAAGGACAAGTCTACCTACATCAGCGGATGTCTGTGAAGGTTCTCATCCAGATACGACCTACACATTTGACCGTAGCAACAATAGCAGAGACATGTGTATGTTCTCGACTTGTTTCGTGGGTTTACTCCGGGAACTCCGGTTTCCTCCCACGGTCCAAAAACAAACAGAGGTTGCTTAAGTACTTGGTAAAATTGCTTTAATTTGTTTTCAAATCAAAATATGTCCAAACATCAGCTTTAAAAGCTGCTGGACTCACTGTATCCTCTCGTCCTCAGTCATCGCCAGGATCTTACAGGATTTCATTGTTTCTGCCGATGCGGAGGACGTAGTGACTGCTGCCATCTATAGGCCGGATGTTCAATTGCAACACAAAAACACTATGAATATTTGAACATTAGTTGAATATAATGCTTTTAAATATCGATACAGAAAAAAACTATTTTCAAGTTTATCGATATTACTTCCTGCCACGGATCAATCAAGAAGATTAAACCTCCAAAATTTAAAAAAAATTAAAGTTTTCCAACAGGTGATCACGTCAACATTTGACCTTTTTTAGTCACGAGAACCAGGAGTGGAACTGTATCCTCTCGACCCCAGTCAATAACATTCTTCCTTCAGCTGTGGAGGACCTGCTGTCATCTAGAGGCCGGACGTTGAATTGCAACACAAAAATGAACAAACAGCGAAAATATTATCAGGTTAATTGTTAATATTAAAAAACAGTGAAGAGAAAGAATTCTTCTGAACTCTAGTGTCCTTTGATGTCATCCATCAAACACTGTGTCCAGACGAGCGAGTCTCTCCGTGACTCTATTTGTCTACTTTTAATAATTCATGTCTCTTCAACTCTCGTCACTTCCTCGGATCAGTCGTTCATCTGCGGCCCTGCAGCGTGTCTTCAGAGCATCTCTCTGGACGTCTATTCAATTATCTCTCCGTCTCTCAGCGGCACGACTCGTCCCTCAGCAGCGTCGCTCTTCAAATATTCATTCAGGCCTGCAGCACTTTTTCACGCACAACACTTACCTTTCTTAAACGGCTGGTGTGGCGCCGCGGCGCACACGTTGTTGTCGTCGCAGCGCACGCGTTGTTGTCATCGCGGCGCACGCGTTCTTGTGGAAACGACGCACGCGTTCTTGTCGAGGCGACGCACACGTTCTTGTCATCGCGGCGCACACCTTGTTGTCGTCGCGACGCACACCTTGTTGTCGTCGCGGCGCACGCGTTCTTGTCGTTGCAGCGCACACGTTGTTGTCGTCGCAGCGCACACGTTGTTGTCGTCGCAGCGCACGCGTTGTTGTCGTCGCAGCGGACGCGTTGTTGTCGTTGCAGCGCACACGTTGTTGTCGTCGCAGCGCACACGTTGTTGTCGTCGCAGCGCACACGTTGTTGTCGTCGCAGCGCACGCGTTGTTGTCGTTGCAGCGCACACGTTCTTGTCGCCGCGACGCACGCGTTCTTGTCGCCGCGACGCACGCGTTTTTGTCGCCGCGACGCACACGTTCTTGTCGCCGCGACGCACGCGTTCTTGTCGCCGCGACGCACACGTTCTTGTCGCCGCGACGCACGCGTTCTTGTCGCCGCGACGCACACCTTGTTGTCGTCGCGACGCACGCGTTCTTGTCGTCACGGCGCACACCTTGTTGTCGTCGCGACGCACGCATTCTTGTCGTCGCGGCGCACACGTTGTTGCCGTCGCAAAGCACGCGTTCTTGTCGAAGCGACGCACACGTTGTTGCCGCCGCGACGCACGCTGTCTTGTCGTCGCAGCGCACACGTTCTTGTCGTCGCGACGCATACGATCTTGTCGTCGTGGCGCACACCTAGTTGTCGTCGCGACGCACACCTAGTTGTCGTCGGACGCACGCATTCTTGTCGCCGCGACGCACACGTTCTTGTCGTCGCGGCGCACACCTTGTTGTTGTCGCGGCGCACACCTTGTTGTCGTCGCGACGCACGCATTCTTGTCGTCGCGACGCACGCGTTCTTGTCGTCGCGACGCACGCGTTCTTGTCGAGGCGACGCACACGTTCTTGTCATCGTGGCGCACACCTTGTTGTCGTCACGGCACACCTTGTTGTCGTCGCGGCGCACACCTTGTTGTCGTCGCGGCGCACCGTTCTTGTCGTCGTGCGCCCACCTTGTCGCGCGCACACCTTGTTGTCGTCGCGACGCACGCGTTCTTGTCGTCGCGACGCACGCGTTCTTGTCGTCGGCGACGCACGCGTTCTTGTCGAGGCGACGCACACGTTTTTGTCGTCGCGGCACACCTTGTTGTCGTCGCGGCGCATACCTTGTTGTCGTCGCGGCGCACACCTTGTTGTCGTCGCGCGCACGCGACGCACGCGTTGTTGCTCGTTGCGACGCACGCTGTCTTGTCGCCGCAGCGCACACGTTCTTGTCGTCGCGACGCACACGTTCTTGTCGTCGTGGCGCACACCTTGTTGTCGTCGCGACGCACACCTAGTTGTCGTCGGACGCACGCATTCTTGTCGCCGCGACGCACACGTTCTTGTCGTCGCGGCGCACACCTTGTTGTTGTCGTCGGCGCACACCTTGTTGTCGTCGCGGCGCACACGTGTTCCTCGCGACGCACCGTTGTTGTCGTTGCGACGCCACGTGTTCTTGTCGTCGCGACGCACACGTTCTTGTCGAGGCGACGCACACGTTTTTGTCGTCGCGGCACACCTTGTTGTCGTCGCGGCGCATACCTTGTTGTCGTCGCGGCGCACACCTTGTTGTCGTCGCGACGCACACCTTGTTGTCGTCGCGACGCACGCGTTCTTGTCGTCGCGACGCACGCGTTCTTGTCGAGGCGACGCACACGTTGTTGTACCACGGGGCCGAGCGGGCACACGTTTTTGTCGTCGCGGCACACCTTGTTGTCGTCGCGGCGCATACCTTGTTGTCGTCGCGGCGCAAACCTTGTTGTCGTCGCAACGCACGCGTTCTTGTCGTCGCGACGCACGCGTTCTTGTCGAGGCGACGCACACGTTCTTGTCGTCGCGACGCACACGATCTTGTCGTCGCGGCGCACACCTAGTTGTCGTCGCGACGCACGCATTCTTGTCGCCGCGACGCACACGTTCTTGTCGTCGCGGCGCACACCTTGTTGTCGTCGCAATGCACACGTTCTTGTCAGCCACGGCGCATGCGTTGTTGCCGTCGCGGTGCACACGTTGTTGTCGCCGCGACGCACACGTTCTTGTCGTCGCGGCGCACACCTTGTTGTCGTCGCAAAGCACGCATTCTTGTCGAAGCGACGCACACGTTGTTGCCGTCGCGAAGCACGCGTTCTTGTCGCCGCGACGCACACGTTCTTGTCGTCGCGGCGCACACCTTGTTGTCGTCGCGACGCACACGTTCTTGTCGTCGCGGCGCACACCTTGTTGTCGTGGCGACGCACACATTCTTGTCATCGCGACGCACACGTTGTTGCCGTCGCGGCGCACACGTTGTTGTAGTTGCGACGCACGTGTTGTTGCCGTCGCGACGCACACGTTGTTGCCGTTGCGACGCACGTGTTCTTGTCACCGCGACGCACACGTTCTTGTCGTCGCGGCGCACGCGTTCTTGTCACCGCGACGCACACGTTCTTGTCGTCGCGGCGCACACCTTGTTGTCGACGCGACGCACACGTTGTTGTCGAGGCGACGCACGCGTTCTTGTCGAGGCGGCGCACACGTTGTTGTCACCACGGCGCATGCGTTCTTGTCGAGGCGGTGCACACGTTGTTGTCACCACGGCGCATGCGTTCTTGCCGTCGCGGTGCACACGTTCTTGTGCCATGGGGCACAGGAAGGTAGTAGCAACATCAAACCACCACAGTTCAACTCAGAATGGACTCTAGTATAACTTATCCAAATATCAGCTCTGAGGTCCAAGTAGAAAAAAAGTTGCCTAAGTCCATTCCTGGAAGATCAGGTCTGGTCATTCTGTTACACTCAGAGACCATCTTGACAGAAGAATGACAACCTCTCGCTCATTTTTGCATCGATGGACACAACATTTCTCACACCAATGGTAGCAGATCATCTGATTGTGACAAATACACATCAGCCTCTTGAAGTCATTGAATGAACCCTAACGTAGCTCAGGCCACTATAAAAACTCATGTTAGTCGTTCAGTATTTGTTGTTGTTGGTGTAGTTTTCTGATAAAATAACATCAGTCTTCAGTCACATATCAATAACAGACGTATGTATATATTTTATATTCAAACATGATGTTTCACAAAAGCTTTTAGACGTGTAGTTTTGTTGGACATACGACTGTCCACCAACCCTGCAGGTGAAACAACTAGTACTGACTCGTGTGAAGTCAATACATGTCATTGCCATGATATACAGGTATTATGTCAAACAAGGATAGGTTCGAGCTGTATAAAGATATAAAGTTTATATCCTCGTTACAACATTCAATCAAAACTACTAACACGACCTCAACACTAACCAACTTAGTCCAAATTAAGACTTTTATTGTAGAGAAAAAATTGGTTTTAACTGTTTAGAACAATATTATATTTTGATTTGAACTGAATCGTTCCTAGTATCATTTGAATAACTAGCCAGTACATACAGTAGACCATGTGCTCTGTGAAAGCAGCATCATTTCATCTAATCTGTGATCAGTGGACAAGAGGAAAATATGCTATTGAGGAGGTTTTACAAGGTTTAACAAGGAACACTGTTCCCAACCATCACAATGAACAATTAAGCAGCTGAACCTGATATACAGAGACAAACTGATCATAAAGAGATGAACTGTTGCCTATTTTATTTATTTATATCTTATAGTCACTGTTGAAGTCACAAACTCAACACACATTATAAACTTGTGTTTATTAGATGCGCAAGACACGCCCCTACAGCTTTTATGTCATCTTATGACAGTTAACTCATAGGAAAATGTGAATTTTCTGTCGAGTTGGTAACAAGTGTGTGTCTGTGTGTGTGTGTGTGTGTGTGTGTGTGTGTGTGTGTGTGTGTGTGTGTGTGTGTGTGTGTGTGTGTGTGTGTGTGTGTGTGTGTGTGTGTGTGTGACTGTGTGTGTGTGTGACTGTGTGTGTGTGTGTGTGTGTGTGACTGTGTGTGTGTGTGACTGTGTGTGACTGTGTGTGTGTGTGTGTGTGTGTGTGTGTGTGACTGTGTGTGTGTGTGTGTGACTGTGTGTGTGTGTGACTCTGTGTGTTTGTGTGTGTGTGTGTTTGTGTGTGTGTGACTGTGTGTGTGACTGTGACTGTGTGTGTGTGTGTGTGTGTGTGTGTGTGTGTGTGTGTGTGTGTGTGTGTGTGTGTGTGTGTGTGTGTGTGTGTGTGTGTGTGTGTGTGTGTGTGTGTGTGTGTGTGTGTGTGTGTGTGTGTGTGTGTGTGTGTGTGTGTGTGTGTGTGTGTGTGTGTGTGTGTGTGTGTGTGTGTGTGTGTGTGTGTGTGTGTGACTGTGTGTGTGTGTGTGTGTGTGTGTGTGTGTGTGTGTGTGTGTGTGTGTGTGTGTGTGTGTGTGTGTGTGTGTGTGTGTGTGTGTGTGACTGTGTGTGTGTCCGTGTGTGTGTGTGTGTGAGGGAATTCATAAGTGTGCGTGCAAGAGGCTTTTATCGGTTTGCAGAGAATTGAATTTTTCGTTTAATCAGTTATTCATGTGTATGAAAGATATTTCAATAGTGTGTGAAAGGACACAAGATAAACATGTGTGTAATCAGTTATATGTGTGTGTGAAATAGATTTCAACAGATTGTGAGGACTTCAAGAGAAAGAGCTCTTTTATTGGTTTGCAGAGACTTGACTTTTGTGTGTAATTAGTTATATAAGTGTGAACATTAACCTAAATGATGTGTAAGGTCTCATATGTGTGTGACTGAGGGATTTCACAAGTGTGCGTGCAAGAGTTTTGTTTTGAATGGGTTTGCAAGATAAACATGTGTGTTTTAGCTGTATGTGTGTGTTAAATATACTTTAATAGTGTGTGAGGACTCTGTGTGTGTGTGTTTGTGTGTGTGCGTCTGTGTTTGAGGGATTTCACATGTGTGTGCAAATGTTTTGTTTTGAAATAGTTCACAAACTACTACACTTCTGTCTAATCAGTAAGTTTAATAGTGTGTGTGTGTTTGTGAAGGATTTCACAAGTGTGCGTGCAAGATTTCTTTCATTTGTTTAAAGATAATTAATTTGTGTGTTTATTTAATTATAATTTGTTGAAGTTCATGTTGTTATTTTATGGATCCTGCTCAATTTCCCAATTTGTGTGTTGTTAGCGACTACTGTGCGAGATAATCATGATTGTGTTTTATACTTGTGTGAACAAGGTTTTATATCCTTGTGGGGGAGAATCGAAATGATGAAGCACGTTTATCATTTGTTTCTTCTTTTCTCCGAAGGATCTATTTTTGTGTTCACCATCTTTGACGTGTGTTCATGACTCACACACATGTGTTCATGACTCACACACGTGTGTTCATGACTCACACGTGTGTGAGCAAGAACTCCCATTCAGAGCGAAGGATCTTTCATGCGCAGAAGGTTTGTCTTTTCTGTCCAAACGTTCTCAGGTTTGTGGAGGATTGATCTGCTGTTACCGGTTTGTTGTGTAGCAGAGGTTTCACACTCGTGTTTATTTTTTCGCACAATTTCTCCATTTCTTCAAGGCTGAAATCAAACATGTCTGGAGTTCCAGGAAAAGCTCTTTCAGGATCTTGTTTTAGCCGCCAGTCGACTAGTTCTCAGTCAACCTGCTGCATCTGCTGATGACGCTTCCTTGTTGCTGCTCGCCTGCACAACACACATTATCTACACACATCTATTTATACAGTTTCATTCAATACTGTTTCCATTTTATTAAAACATCAACACACACACACTGATGATACAATAGAGTCACACATCACAACAACACACACACACTGATGATACAATAGAGTCACACATCACAACAACACACACACACTGATGATACAATAGAGTCACACATCACAACAACACACACACACTGATGATACAATAGAGTCACACATCACAACAACACACACACACTGATGATACAAAAGAGTCACACATCACAACAACACACACACTGATGATACAATAGAGTCACACATCACAACAACACACACACACTGATGATACAATAGAGTCACACATCACAACAACACACACACACTGATGATACAATAGAGTCACCTCACATACAACAACACACACACTGATGATACAAAAGAGTCACACATCACAACAACACACACACACTGATGATACAATAGAGTCACACATCACAACAACACACACACACTGATGATACAATAGAGTCACACATCACAACAACACACACACACTGATGATACAATAGAGTCACACATCACAACAACACACACACACTGATGATACAATAGAGTCACACATCACAACAACACACACACACTGATGATACAATAGAGTCACACATCACAACAACACACACACACTGATGATACAATAGAGTCACACATCACAACAACAAACACACACTGATGATACAATAGAGTCACATATCACAACAACACACACACACTGATGATACAATAGAGTCACGCATCACAACAACACACACATATACTGATGATACAATAGAGTCACACATCACAACACACACACACTGATGATACAATAGAGTCACACATCACAACAACACACACACACTGATGATACAATAGAGTCACACATCACAACAACACACACACACTGATGATACAATAGAGTCACACATCACAACAACACACACACACTGATGATACAATAGAGTCACACATCACAACAACACACACACTGATGATACAATAGAGTCACACATCACAACAACACACACACAGATGAGATAATAGAGTCACACATCACAACAACACACACACACTGATGATACAATAGAGTCACACATCACAACAACACACACACAGATGATACAATAGAGTCACACATCACAACAACACACACACTGATGATACAATAGAGTCACACATCACAACAACACACACACACTGATGAAACAATAGAGTCACACATCACAACAACACACACACACACTGATGATACAATGGAGTCAAACATCACAACAACACACACACTGATGATACAATAGAGTCACACATCACAACAACACACACACACTGATGATACAATGGAGTCACACATCACAACAACACACACACACTGATGATACAATGGGAGTCACACATCACAACAACACACACACACTGATGATACAATGGAGTCACACATCACAACAACACACACACACTGATGATACAATAGAGTCACACATCACAACAACACACACACACTGATGATACAATAGAGTCACACATCACAACAACACACACACTGATGATACAATAGAGTCACACATCACAACAACACACACACACTGATGATACAATAGAGTCACACATCACAACAACACGCACAAACACTGATGATACAATAGAGTCACACATCACAACAACACACACACACTGATGATACAATAGAGTCACACATCACAACAACACACACACACTGATGATACAATAGAGTCACACATCACAACAACACACACACACTGATGATACAATAGAGTCACGCATCACAACAACACACACATATACTGATGATACAATAGAGTCACACATCACAACACACACACACTGATGATACAATAGAGTCACATATCACAACAACACACACACACTGATGATACGATAGAGTCACACATCACAACAACACACACACACTGATGATACAATAGAGTCACACATCACAACAACACACACACACTGATGATACAATAGAGTCACACATCACAACAACACACACACAGATGAGATAATAGAGTCACACATCACAACAACACACACACGCGGATGATACAATAGAGTCACACATCACAACAACACACACACAGATGATACAATAGAGTCACACATCACAACAACACACACACGGATGATACAATAGAGTCACACATCACAACAACACACACACACTGATGAAACAATAGAGTCACACATCACAACAACACACACACACACTGATGATACAATGGAGTGAAACATCACAACAACACACACACTGATGATACAATAGAGTCACACATCACAACAACACACATACACTGATGATACAATGGAGTCACACATCACAACAACACACACACACTGATGATACAATGGAGTCACACATCACAACAACACACACACACTGATGATACAATGGAGTCACACATCACAAGAACACACACACGGATGATACAATAGAGTCACACATCACAACAACACACACACACTGATGAAACAATAGAGTCACACATCACAACAACACACACACTGATGATACAATAGAGTCACACATCACAAAAACACGCACACACTGATGATACAATAGAGTCACACATCACAACAACACGCACATAACACTGATGATACAATAGAGTCACACATCACAACAACACACACACACTGATGATACAATAGAGTCACACATCACAACAACACACACACACTGATGATACAATAGAGTCACACATCACAACAACACACACACACTGATGATACAATAGAGTCACACATCACAACAACACACACACACTGATGATACAATAGAGTCACACATCACAACACACACACACTGATGACACAATAGAATCACACATCACAACACACACACACTGATGATACAATAGAGTCACACATCACAACAACACACACACACTGATGATACAATAGAGTCACACATCACAACAACACACACACTGATGATACAATAGAGTCACACATCACAACAACACACACACACTGATGATACAATAGAGTCACACATCACAACAACACACACACTGATGATACAATAGAGTCACACATCACAACACACACACACTGATGACACAATAGAGTCACACATCACAACAACACACACACTGATGATACAATAGAGTCACACATCACAACAACACACACACACTGATGATACAATAGAGTCACACATCACAACAACACACACACACTGATGATACAATAGAGTCACACATCACAACAACACACACATACTGATGACACAATAGAATCACACATCACAACAACACACACACTGATGATACAATAGAGTCACACATCACAACAACACACACACACTGATGACACAATAGAGTCACACATCACAACACACACACACTGATGACACAATAGAATCACACATCACAACAACACACACACACTGATGATACAATAGAGTCACACATCACAACAACACACACATACTGATGACACAATAGAATCACACATCACAACAACACACACACTGATGATACAATAGCGTCACACATCACAACACACACACACTGATGACACAATAGAGTCACACATCACAACACACACACACTGATGACACAATAGAATCACACATCACAACAACACACACACACTGATGATACAATAGAGTCACACATCACAACAACACACACACACTGATGATACAATAGAATCACACATCACAACACACACACACACTGATGATACAATAGAGTCACACATCACAACAACACACACACACTGATGACACAATAGAATCACGTGTGTCATGACTTCTGAATCGGATCCTAACGTCTCCAACGATGATGAAGATTCTGTCGAACAAACGCTGACCGTCGAGCATCTGTCTGTGAAGCTGATGAGTCGACACTGGAGCTGCAGGCGTGACTCTCATTGGACGACACACCTGAACTCACGCAGGTTAAAACCTGAGCGATAATGGAGAGGTGGAGGGAGATGAGGCGGAGAAGGAACAAGTCATTAAAGGATGAGGAGGCGATGAGGAGGCGATGAGGAGGCGATGAGGAGCAGCTAATGGAGGGAGGTTCGAGGAGCGCTGATAGAAAACTATTTGTCAGCCGCTCTACGCTGTTCTCCGCCGGAGAGTCTACTGTGATCACAGTTTAAAAGATATTGATCGGCTGGAGGAGCATTGATCCTCCGCGGCTCCTGCTGCGACGCCGAGAAGATTGAACTGTTGGAGAGAGAAGATCACGGTAATGAGAAGATTCTCTGGAAACATTCAGAGGTCAGAGGAGCTGAAGGAGTTTATTCAGGAGTTTACAAGTTCATGAGGCAGTTGTTTAACCAGAACACACCTTGACCCTTACACTTACCCTTACCTTAATCTTGACCCTAACCCTTATCTTGACCCTAACACTAACCCTTACCTTCATCTTGACCCTAACCCTTATCTTGACCCTAACACTAACCCTTACCTTAATCTTGACCCTAACCCTTATCTTGACCCTAACACTAACCCTTACCTTAATCTTGACCCTTACACTTACCCTTACCTTAATCTTGACCCTAACACTAACCATTACCCTAATCTTGACTGTAACCCTTATCTTGACCCTAACACTAACCCTTACCTTAATCTTGACCCTAACACTAACCCTTACCTTAATCTTGACCCTAACCCTTATCTTGCCCCTAACACTTACCCTTACTTAACCCTTACCTTAATCTTGACTTGACCCTAACACCTACACTCCTTACCTTAATCTTGACCCTACCTTAATCCTTGACCCTAACACTAACCCCTTACCTTGACCCTAACCCTTAATCTTGACCTCTAACACCTAACACCCTTACCTTTAATCTTGACCCTAACACTAACCCTTACCTTAATCTTCCTGACCCTTATCTTGACCCTTAATCTTGACCCTAACACTTACCACTAACCCTTACCTTAATCTTGACCCTAACACTAACCCTTACCTTAATCTTGACCCTAACACTAACCCTTACCTTAATCTTGACCCTAACACTAACCCTTACCTTAATCTTGACCCTAACCTTATGACCCTAACCCTTACCTTAACTTAACCTTAATCTTGACCCTAACACTAACCCTTACCTTAATCTTGACCCTAACACTAACCCTTACCTTAATCTTGACCCTAACCCTTATCTTGACCCTAACACTAACCCTTACCTTAATCTTACCCTATCTTACCCTTATCCCCTTGACCCTAACACTAACCTTAATCTTGACCCTAACCCTTATCTTGACCCTAACACTAACCCTTACCTTAATCTTGACCCTAACCCTTATCTTGACCCTAACACTAACCCTTACCTTAATCTTGACCCTAACCTTAACCCTTAATCTTGACCCTAACCTTAATCTTGACCCTAACACTAACCTTAATCTTGACCCTAACACTAACCCTTACCTTAATCTTGACCCTAACACTAACCCTTACCTTAAGCTTGACCCTAACTTATTGACCTAAACACTAACCCTTACCTTAATCTTGACCCTAACACTTACCCTTACATTAATCTTGACTCTAACCCTTATCTTGACCCTAACACTACCCTTAATCTTGACCCTAACCTAACCCTTACCTTAATCTTGACCCTAACCAATCTTGACCCTAACACTAACCCTTACCTTAATCTTGACCCTAACCCTTATCTTGACCCTAAACCTTTACCCCTTGACCCTAACACTAACCCTTACCTTAATCTTGACCCTAACCCTTATCTTGACCCTAACACTAACCCTTACCTTTATCTTGACCCTAACACTAACCCTTAACTTAATCTTGACCCTAACACTAACCTTACCTTAATCTTGACCCTAACCCTTAATCTTGACCCTACCCTTAATCTTGACCCTAACACTAACCTTAATCTTGACCCTAACACTAACCCTAACACTAACCCTTACCTTAATCCCCTAACCTTATCTTGACCCTAACACTAACCCTTACCTTAATCTTGACCCTAACACTAACCCCTTAACCTTACCTTATCTTGACCCTAACACTAACTTAATCTTGACCCTAACACTCCCACACCCTTACCTTAATCTTGACCCTAACTCTAACCCTTACCTTAATCTTGACCCTAACCCTTATCTTGACCCTAACACTTACCCTTACCCTAACACTAACCCTTACCTTAATCTTGACCCTAACACTAACCCTTACCTTAATCTTGACCCTAACACTAACCCTTACCTTAATCTTGACCCTAACCCTTATCTTGACCCTAACACTAACCATACCTTTAATCTTGACCCTTACTTTTACTCTAACCATAATTTTACCCTAACTATAATCATAACTAGAACCTTAACCTTAATCCTGAATCTTATCCTAATCTTGACCCTAACCCTAACCCTAACCTAACCCTTCCTCTGATCCTAACCCTGACAGTACATTCAGCCACACATGCAGTCGTTCATCTGAGGCTAAAGATCTCCAACAAGAGTGTTCCGCCTGTAAATCTCCTCCACATTTCTCCAGGTGGAGCAGAAATAAAAAATGCCTTCATCATGAATTTTGCACATTTCATTCCTGCCTGGCATCAAACTCGTGTTCTTCCACCAACAGCAACAAATCTTTCCACTCAGACTTTTACCTCTTTTTTCCTCCACATTACATCTCTTTTGAAGCAGCTCGGCTCCTTGGACACGAGCGACGGCCTGAGAAGCCTCTCCTGCTCCCGCCTGCATTAATCATGGCTGACATGCAAAATAGATTAGATCCACCTTCCCCGAGTGGCTGTGGATCCACTGGAGAACACCTCCTCGCTTCGCTTCTCCGGCCGATCGTCTTTATCTACCGGATGTTTTTTCACAAATAAAGATAAACAACATTTGAAAATCTTCACTTGAGAGAAGATGTCGAGGTCATGTGATCTTAAGTAGAACTCACAAGTACAGCCTGAGCAACGACAACAACAAATAAGACTAGAACCCATCAGTAGCGTTTTCCCGGGCCGGTGCAGAACCATCGGGGAGAAGGTGGACACGTTTAGAACAGTTTTTTTAAAATAGGATTAAACCGTTCACAAGAAAACTGTTAAAAAACCTGACGTTGTCTACCTGGGTGTCATCCTAGTTCTACCGGGGGCTCCTGCACTCGCTACCCTAAAAAATAGTCTTGGATCATTTGACCCGCTTCCGTTCGAAATCAGGTAATGAAGGCATCACGTGGTGCACGGTGGGCGGGGCCTCTTCCGATTCGATGACCCTTCCATACCGCGATCCAATCAGATCACCTTATTATTCACATGACCGTGTTGTTGTGTTGGGCTTAGAAATCTGCCGCGAGAGTCGCACATGTACTCGAGTACAGGCACCTGTTGTAGCAAGATGTTTTTACACGAGCGGGATCATCGCAACATCGCCATAGTTACACTTCTTAGTAACTTAGCAACATAAGGGAACTGAAAGATTTTCTTACCGGGAAAGACGTTCTTGCCCTGCGTTGCCTTGCGTCACCCTGTGTCGCGTCGCCCTGCATCGTCCTGGGTCGCGCCGCCCTGGGTCGCCCTGCGTCGCCCTGCGTCGCCCTGTGTTGCCCTAGGTCGCCCTGTGTCGGGTCGCGTCGCCCTGGGTCGCCCTGCATCGCCCTGGGTCGCGTCGCCCTGGGTCGCCCTGCATCGCCCTGGGTCGCCCTAGGTCACCCTGCATTGCCCTGCATCGCCCTGCGTAGCCCTGCGTAGCCCTGCGTCGCCCTGCGTCGCCCTGCGTAGCCCTGCGTCGCCCTGTGTCACGTCGCCCTGTGTCACCCTGCGTCACCCTGTGTCGCGTCGCCCTGCATCGTCCTGGGTCGCCCTGCATTGCCCTGCGTAGGCCTGTGTCGCGTCGCCCTGTGTCGCCCTAGGTCGCCCTGCATCGCCCTGTGTCGCGTCGCCCTGTGTCGCGTCGCCCTGCATCGCCCTGGGTCGCGTCGCCCTGGGTCGCCCTGTGTTGCGTTGCCCTGGGTCGCCCTGCATTGCCCTGGGTCGCCCTAGGTCGCCCTGCATCGCCCTGTGTCGCGTCGCCCTGTGTCGCGTCGCCCTGCGTTGCGTCGCCCTGCGTCGCGTCGCCCTGCGTCGCGTCGCCCTGCTTCGCCCTGGGTCGCCCTGCTTTGCCCTAGGTCGCCCTGCATCAACCTGTGTCGCGTGGCCCTGCGTCACCCTGCATCGCCCTGCATCGGCCTGCATCGCCCTGCGTCGCCCTGCATCGCCCTGCATAGACAGCATGGACGAATCAGTGCGCTTCGTCCAGAGTTGCAACACATTTTTCTAATTCTAAACGGAAACAGGTCAAGCGATCCCGGACTGTTTTTTTAGGGTAGCGAGTGTAGGAGCCACTGGTAGAACTAGGATGACACCCAGGCTAGTGTTCTATTCCCTTCGGAAATTCGGATTTGGTAAAAACTTCTTGGATTAAACTTTTATATTCTCCCCCCCAAGCATCAGTTCCAACTAATAATGTTCGACATTACTTTTTTCACCTTTTCCACTCTACTAGACAAGGGTGTCCCCCCAGAGACCCTAAAGACCCCCTTTCTATTGCACTGCGAACTCATTCCAACATCAAAACATATGGGACAGAAGTCACCGTCTCCCTTTATGCAGACGATATTCTGTTGTTTATTTCAAATTTGTCCGACTCTATTCCTGCAACAACCCTCGAGTCCTTTATTGGCGAGAGATGTTTTGAACTTCTTAAAACTGGAAAAGATAAGGTACTCAAATACTGCCATTCAAAACACATGGAGCCCCTTCTTTAACTTACTACAGCAACTAAACATTAAAATATTACAGATTAGTTTGACATATAAAACAGAAATTTGGGTCAGCGGGTTGCAGAGGTATTTACAGGCGGGTTTGTCTACTGGTGTGTTTTTTTGTTTGTTTTCTTTGGGGTTTTTACCATATACAGTATAGCTTTTATTTTTTTGAATGGGTTGTATCTGCTGCGCTCTAATTGTACCGCTCGGGTATTTGACCCGTTCTGTTTGTTTTTGTTGTTTTAAATTATTGTCCTTATATGAGTGAAAATGGAAGACTTTTGACATTTTTGTTACAATGATACTGATCAATGTTTTGTTCTGTAAAGTTGAATAAAAAAAATGTGACAAGAGTTTATGTAAAAGTAAGATGAAAAAAAAACTAAAAGACGACTTTAGAGGAAGATCTGACGGTTGAGAATGTTAAAGCAAATCAAAAAACCTTGTAAAAAACTTAAAGTTGATTCAACACTAAGTGCTAAAAGAGGCCTAAACCATTTTCTCTCTCTTTTACTATATTTCATTACTTCTTTTTCACCTAAGATTAACTAAAAGAAAAGTACTTCAGAAGAAAATATGAGGGTTGAGAATGAGACATTTTTTTGTTTTAAATCTAAAAATAAAAGGATTAATGAAACAGAAAGGATAAACTTTTAAATACAAAAGATGATGTAAAAATACATTTGAAAACCAAGTTACCCAATAAACAGTCAGTTAATTAAACTTGTTACATTTTCCTTCATTTAATATGTATTAATTTATGTGTATTATTGTTTAGGAAAATAATTGTCATCATTGAATTTTAAATTTCACTCACACCTACACACATGTTTACGTCTCCGCCTCTCGTGTGTGTATTTATGTGTGAATTCTGCAAATCTTCCTCATTTTGTTTGTATTAAATACGGTTTAAATTTGATCAAAATTGAATGTGTTTGTATTTACATGGGGGTCTTCTGCCCTCCTTGTGCCCTGATGACGTGCAGCTCACACCTAAAACTAACTCAAACATACTTTTTTATACGTAAGGATCAAAATTCCTCAGATCCTTGGAGACGGATGGAGGAGCTAGGTCGTCTAGGAGACTCTCAGAGTAGAACTGATTGATGGTTTTTACACGGAAGATTGTCAATTCAATCAAACTTTATTTAAACCGTCAAATGATCAACATCTCAAGAAACTTTATAGATTAAACCGAACGGAACAGAAACCTTTTGGTTAAAAGGCAGAAACCTGGAGTAGAACCAGACTCATAATGAAAAAAAAAGCCAATGATACGACGAGATATTCCGCTGAGGTTCCACTTCTTCTGTCAGTGTCAAGCTGCCGTGCTTTATGGACAGTCTGCCCTGACGTGTCGCGCCTGTTAGTCCACTGACAAACAATCTATGACGGGACGTCCCTGAAGGCATCGTCGCACACCTGAGAACACACTGGTATCGAACCCCTTCCTTTAATCTGCGCTCAGCAAAAAGGCTGTGTGTTTTTGTGTGGTTCTGGTCGCACACGCGTGTCGGGCTCATGTTCCGGGCCTCGGTGCCGAGGTCTGGGTCGGAGCGATGCGATGGAAACGGTGCCAGAGACGCCGCTCGGTCCAGATTTATGAGGGCGGTAAGTATGACGCCGCCTCGACGCCTGTGATGGATCGCCAGGAAACAAACACGGAAATGTTGCCTGAGGAGCTTCAGTGTTTGATGCACGACGACCATGTGATGATTGATCAACACCCTGTCAATCAAACCCCTGTTTCTCATTTTTAGTGTTTTTCTTTTAGTCCAGAATGAAGAATAAATGATAAAAGAATGAGCGATAAACATTCAAAATTGTCTGCTTTTAAAACATTTTTTTTTATTATCAAATGATGCTCTTGATACTTTTCCATATTTTCGTTCTTTAATAAAAGTTAAACTTTTTAAATAAAATAATTAAATGTGTCCGTCAGAAATTTTTTGCAGACCACCCTGTGACGCTCACATGTAAGGTAAGGTAAGGTAAGGTAAGGTAAGATAAGGAAAAACTTTATTGATTATTTGAAAATTGTTTTTTTCCAATAGCCAATACATACTTTAATTACATTTTTAATAAAAAATAAAAAATAAATCAAAATAAAATAAGAAGAAGAACATAAAGAGAAAAAGAACAAAATGACACAATCTAAGTCTAAAGATAAAGATAAAGAACATAGATCAAAGAAAAACAACAAAGACAAAGGATACAAAAACTAACATAGAACAGAACATCCAGATACTCTCACTCCACTCCTGCCCCCGAACTCAGAATTGTACAATTTAATAGGCCGAGGAATGAATGAGTCCCTGAGTCTATTAGTGTTGCACCTGGGAAGGAGCATTCATGCACTCATTCTCCTTTTCTGCTCACTGATGACAGTGTCATGTTCCAGCTGTTACAAAGACACTGCTTCTTTAGATGACATCACTCAAACTATTGCAGGAGCCAAGGTCTACACACACTGTCATAGTTGCTATTTTCATTTCAAGGTTAATCTTTAAGCACATTTTTTTAATCTCTAATGAAAAAAACAACCCAAAAATAATTGGACGAAACAAAACAACGACATTCATTCTGACGTTAATAATTGATCATTTAGTCAAATTTTGATCCTGTTTGTGTTCTTTGGGAAACGTATAAATACACGAAGAACATTATAGTGACTTCTTTGTGTTTTCAACTTGAGTTTTAATTGTTTTACTTTGACATGGAAAAATCTTCTTTTTTTTTAAACAATACTGTCTCTTCATTTGCATTTATTTGTATTTCTTCCATTTATTTTCTTGTGTTTTGTCTATAGCTTTTTTTAAATAATGTACTCTTTTGTGTATTTTTGGCATTTTATTATTTTTATCTTTGTGATTTTTATATTTATTTCGTTAATTTGTATTGTTAAATAAGTACATAAGTACGTAAGTGAGTAAGTAAGTACGTACGTTAGTAAGTAAGTAAGTAAGTACGTACGTTAGTAAGTAAGTAACTAAGTACATAAGTAAGTACGTAAGTGAGTAAGTAAGTAAGTACGTTAGTAAGTAAGTAAGTAATGAACTAATTAAGTAAGTAAGTAATGAACTAATTAAGTAAGTACATAAGTATGTAAGTAAGTAATGAATTAAGTACGTAAGTAAGTAAGTAAGTAATGAACTTAGTAAGTAAGTAAGTAATGAACTAAGTAAGTAAGTAAGTAATGAACTAAGAAAGTAAGTAAGTAATGAACTTAGTAAGTAAGTAAGTAATGAACTAAGTAAGTAAGTAGTGAACTAAGCAAGTAAGTAAGTAAGTAATGAACTAAGTAAGTAAGTAAGAAATGAACTAAGTAAGTAAGTAAGTAATGAACTAAGTAAGTAAGTAAGAAATTAACTAATTAAGTAAGTAAGAAATTAACTAATTGTAATAATGAAATGAAATGAACTAAGTAAGTAATGAACTAAGAAAGTAAGTAAGTAATGAACTTAGTAAGTAAGTAAGTAAGTAATGATTTAAGTAAGTAAGTAATGAACTAAGTAAGTAAGTAAGTAATGAACTAAGAAAGTAAGTAAGTAATGAGCTTAGTAAGTAAGTAAGTAATGAACTAAGTAAGTAAGTAAGAAATTAACTAATTAAGTAAGTAAGTAAGTATGAAATGAGCTAAGTAAGTAAGTAATGAACTAAGAAAGTAAGTAAGTAATGAACTTAGTAAGTAAGTAAGTAACTAAGTAATGATTTAAGTAAGTAAGTAGGTAATGAACTAAGTAAATAAGTAAGTAATGAACTAAGAAAGTAAGTAAGTAATGAACTTAGTAAGTAAGTAAGTAATGAACTAAGTAAGTAAGTAAGTAGTGAACTAAGCAAGTAAGTAAGTAAGTAATGAACTAAGTAAGAAATGAACTAAGTAAGTAAGTAAGTAATGAACTAAGTAAGTAAGTAAGAAATTAACTAATTAAGTAAGTAAGTATGAAATGAAGTAAGTAAGTAAGTAATGAACTAAGAAAGTAAGTAAGTAATGAACTTAGTAAGTAAGTAAGTAATGATTTAAGTAAGTAAGTAAGTAATGAACTAAGTAAGTAAGTAAGTAATGAACTAAGTAAGTAAGTAAGAAATGAACTAAGTAAGTAAGTAAGAAATGAACTAATTAAGTAAGTAATGATTTAAGTAAGTAAGTAAGTAATGATTTAAGTAAGTAATGAACTAAGTAAGTAAGTAAGTAATGAACTAAGTAAGTAAGTAAGAAATGAACTAATTAAGTAAGTAAGTAATGAACTAACTATGTTAGTAAGTAATGAACTAAGTAAGTAAGTAAGAAATTAAGCAAGTAAGTAAGTAAGTAAGTAAGTCAGTCAGTCAGTAAGTCAGTCAGTAAGTAAGTCAGTAAATGAGTTGCTGTAAAAGCAACAGTAAAAAGACAAAAGCATTAATAAATTGTCACAGAGTTCATTCTACACACGTGGGCCATGAGTTCTAAAATAGGCAACTTTTGATCAATCTCATGTTTTCAATATTATTTTATTTTTAACTTTAAGTACAACTTAAAGACTATTGAATGTTTTAAAATAACATTTTTACATTTCGTTTCAAGTGCATCGTGTCCAGTACCATGTGGTCAAGAAGAATCAAATGTTGACAAACAACTGAAATAAATAAATATTTAAAGGATTCAAGCTTAAGATGAATTTGTGTATCTTTGAAAAATAAGTATTTTCCTCAACATTTGGTGAACAAGCTCCAGATAATCTGTCCATCATGTCACGACTTCCTGCCTCTGATGCAGTGATTCCTGAACAAGTTTCTCTGCGGTTCAAAGACGCAGAAAAGCGATAAAACGTTTATACGAGAGAAACGTGTGAATAATGAAAGATAAACGTGTGAATAATGAAAGAGAGACGACGACACATTACGAGGAACTTTAAATACTGTCGAGCAAAGTGACGAGACCTTCGGTCCTTGTTGTGTTTCCTCCTGTGGCTCAAAATAGCTGCACATCTGTGGCGGTCAAAACACGTCCTCGCTCCAGTCCTTGCTTGTCTGTCGGCTGAAGATCACGCGTCAATCAAGTGTGTTTTTGACAAAAAACACTTAAGGGACGGAACATAAAAACTGCGTCTTTAGACGACAACAGTAGACGATGACTAAAGTACGGAGCCTCGTAAGAGACAAAAAAAAGGTTTGTAAATCTTCAAGATTGACATCCTTCATTTTCATTAAAATAAATAATAATATATACAGTATATATATATATTTATAGTGTATCACAAAAGCGAGTACACCCTCAATATATATGAGACAATGTAAAGTAGTTTGCGTAAAGTTTATATAACAGTGTAAATGTATTTTCCCTTAAAATAACTTGTTATACATTAATGTATAAACTACTAACAAAAGTGAGTTCACCCTCAATATATACGAGACAATGTAAAGTAGTTTGTGTAAAGTTTATATAACAGTGTAAATGTATTGTTGCCTCAAAATAACTCATTATACATTAATGTATAAACCACTAACAAAAGTGAGTACACCCTCAATATATATGAGACATTGTAAAGTAGTTTGTGTAAAGTTTATATAACAGTGTAAATGTATTGTTGCCTCAAAATAACTTGTTATACATTAATGTATAAACCACTAACAAAAGTGAGTTCACCCTCAATATATACGAGACATTGTAAAGTAGTTTGTGTAAAGTTTATATAACAGTGTAAATGTATTGTTGCCTCAAAATAACTCATTATACATTCTAAACCTATGGCAACAAAAGTGAGTTCACCCCTAAGAGACTCTTCACCCCTAAATGTCCAGATTGAAAACTGATTGTTATTTTCCCTCCAAAATGTCACGTGACTCGTTAGTATTACCAGGTCTCAGGTGTGTATAGGGAGCAGGTGTGTTCATGGATATATATACATAGAAGCCGCATCGACTGTAGACAGATGTGTATGAAGCGCAACTACAACTACAGGGAAGAAGGTACTTCTCTATAGGACGACACAACAACAGACAACGATTTATATACTGTATATAGATTCATATATTATTTCTATGTATATATGTTTAAGTATATATGTTTATGTAT